>APFE030587412.1:225923-254694 GCA_000404065.3 Pinus taeda | reverse complement strand
TTCATTGTCATAATCTTCGGTTTTTATCTGTTTTGGATTTTTGCATGCTTCATCAACTACAACATCAATACTTTCAACAATTTTCCCAAGTCTTTTATTATAACATTTATATCCTTTACTTCGGGAAAAGTAACCAAGAAGAATACCTTCATTTTCTTTGGGCTCAAACTTACCAAGTTTTTCATCAGTCCTTTTGATATAACATTTTCTTCCAAAAACTTTAAAGTATTTTACAGTAGGAGTCTTACCATACCAAAGTTCATGTGGAGTTTGAGTGTTGTTTACCTGAAAATTTGCTTGGTTGAGAATAGTGACGACAACGAATGCAGCTTCACCCCAGAAGGTTGCAGGAGTTCCAGACTCATTTAGCATAGCACAAGCCATTTGTTGAACAGTTCTATTCATTCTTTCTACCACTCCATTTTGCTGAGGAGTCCTTGCAGTGGATAACTACCTTTTTATTCCATGTTCTTCACAAAAGTCAAAGAATTCATCTGAGGTAAATTCCCCTCCTTGATCAGATCTGAGGCATTTGATTTTGCGATCTGATTCATTGTCAACCAAGGCTTTGAAAGCTTTGAATTTTTCAAATGCTTCATCTTTATGCTTTAGAAGCCCTATCCAACACTTTCTAGAAAAATCATCAATGAATAATATAAAGTATTCCTCTCCACGGGGTGACTTTTTCCTTGATGGTCCACATAAATCAGTATGAACAAGTTCAAGAGGCTTACTAGCTGATCCTTCCTTTTTAGGGAAGTGCGCTTTGCTTTGCTTACCAAATTGACATGATTTTCATATTGCATTTTCTGGGATGCTGATATCAGGAAGATCATGAACAACCTATAATCTGCATGCTTTTCTTATTTGAGAGAAGCTTAGATGCCCCAATCTTCTGTGCCATAGCCAGTGTTCATCATTTTTGCTTAGGTAGCACTGTTGTTGTCCTTCCTTGAGTATGTATAAGTTGTTTGGAGTTCTTATACCTTTGATCACGGTTTCTTTTGTATCAAACTCACGAACAACACATCCATTTGATCGAAATACTACTTCATTTCCTTGATCACACATTTGACTGACACTCAACAAGTTATGCTTTAGACCATCAACATACATAACATTCCCAGCGTTAATTTTTTCTTTTAAGAGAAAAGAACCTTTACCTTTTATGACAGTAGGAGTGTCATTTCCAAATGAGACCTTATTTTCCTCTTCTAAGGCATTATATGACTGAAGTTTTTCTTTATCACATGTCATGTGTTTTGAGCATCCATTGTCGATGTACCACTAATTTTCTTATCCTTCTGCATACAAGGCTATACCACATCTTTCTGTTTGCGGTTCTTTCTTTCTTCATATTTTGGGATTTAATGAAGTTTTCTCCTTCTGAGATGTTTGCCAAAATTTACTTTTGCATTCAGATTCTTCATGACCGAAGTTGCTGCAGATAGAGCATTCTATTTCATTTTCAAGAAGAGAAAAGTTATTGTAGGTTCGTTTCATGATCCCCGTCACATTCCTTTGATTTCGTGCTTCTCTAGTCATGATGGTCTTGTAAGCAACACATTGAGCAACTTTGTGTCCAAAGTTATGACATGAAAAACATTGGCCATTAAAGAAGTTCCTGCGATTATCGAATCTACTGACTTGGTGATTGTAGTTTCTATTGATATTCATTCTTGAAACAGATTGAGTATGATTTACCTGAGGTTGGTTGTAGCTTTTGTTCATCCTTGAAGTAACTTGAGCTTGATTTACCTAGTGATTTGCTTTATGCCTTTGTTGTCGATTGTCAAACTGTTCACTGCTCTTTGCTACATCAAGACAACTTTTAGTGGAGGTTGACGACTTCTGTGATCGAGATGTTTCTTTAGTATATCCAAGACATGTATTTATCAAAGGAGAACACTACTCTTTGATAATTTCATTTAAGGTTTATGATCTTTTAGCAAATCTAAGTTTGAGAGCTTTTGTTTTCTCAATATCCTTTATTAGACCCACAATTTCACATTCTAGTTTTTCATTGTGTTTTTCTCTTTCAACAAGTTGGAATGTTAGAGTATCTATAATCATATTATTTTCTTCTAAACATATTTTGAGTTTAGAGATTTCTTCATAAAGGTCATCTTCATCTAAAGCATCCAAGAAATCATCATCTTCAAAATCAATCAGAAGTCTATAGTCATTACTATTTTCATCTTCATCACTATTTGATAAAACATCGCTATCTTCACGCGTATAATAGCTCTTCTTACTTACACTTTATTTTCTATTCCATTTTCCTAATTCCTTACCTTTATCAAGCTTAACTTTATGAGGACATTTGGCAGCATAATGACCGAATCTTCCACAAGCAAAACATTTGAAAGGTAGTTTACCTTTGAATCTTCCGGAACTCCGTTGAAGGTTCTTGACAAAGTTTGCTTCTTCCTCTCCTTTTGAAATATGTCCTGATTCATTGAGTTCTTCTTTTCCTGAAGCTTTGAATGTGGCTTCTCTCATATCTGATGGACCTCCTTTTCTCATTTCGAAAGTAGTTAGGATTTTGTGCAGCTGTGTCATAGTAATAGTTTGAAGATCTTGATTTTCTTCTATGGCAGATACTTTTGATTCAAACTTAGTAGACAAGGATCTTAAAACCTTTTAAACTAAAGTAACTTCTTTTTTCTCCTCACCCAAGTTATTCATGAAATTAACAATCTCATCTATATGTAAGAAGTAACTAGCTATACTTTCATCATTGTGCATTTTGAGAGTTTCATATTGAATTCTGAGAGTTTGCAGTTTTGCACGTTTTACCTGATTGTTTCATTCATAGCTTAGAACGATCTTGTCCCATATTTCTTTGGTAGTTTTGAGTAGCATAACTTTGACAAATTTTGATTGTGACAGACTCCCCAATAATGTATTGACAACCTTGGCATTGGTTTCATATTGCTTTTTACCTGCCGTATCTGTAGGAATTGCTGATGGACATGTATATCCTCCTTCCATGATTTCCCAGACATTTGTTCCAAGATATTGAAGATAGGCTGTGGTTCTTACCTTCCAATAAACGAAGTTGCTCCTATCAAAGATTGGTGGTCTAATGGATCCCTCTCTTTCGTAGTTACTCATGGTGATAGATCTTCCTTCAAGCGATCAAGCTTCTTCTGAAGGACCTACTCTGATTCCAATTGTTGGAAATAATACTGGGGGGTGGGGAGTGAATCAGTATTAGAAAATCAATAATTTTTCATTTCCATAATCAGATCCATATACACTACTTCAGTTAAGGGAACCCGCATGTACAGGCAAATGTGTTTAATGCAACTAACATATATCCAGTAAACTTATGATTCAATTGATTCATCATATGTTGATCTTTAATCAGTGCATCAAAACCATATAAATAGTAACTAGGTGTAGTAAAAACATAACAGACAATCACACACATGAACACAAGAAATAAGGTGGAAACCCAATGTGGGTGAAAACCACCTGCTGCAATCGTCTCTATCTTCTTTTTAATAAGAAACTTCTTTTTAATTTTTTTTTACTGGTTCAATCTTATACCAGTACGCAGGCTTCTACCTACAGAAGGCTACAACATTCTCTCATTCTCCAGCTTCTCCTGGAAGGGAGCTACAACCCCCTAGCTCTTGTACTAGATGATATGTTTACTAATACGTAGGTGCCGACGTATAGAAGGCTACAACCTTCTCTTTTCTTCTAGGGACCACGTTTCATAAATTTTCAGTCTGGATCCATCAATAACATCATTCAAACATTAAATATATCTGCATCAACCAATTTCCTTTGCACCAACCACAATTGAATCAATCAATCACTTTTCATAATGCTGTAACCAGAATACAGTAACCAAAACCCAGAACACTGCAACAACAAACAGAAGTAGCTAAAGCATATTTTATGAGGTACATGCTACTTCAATGTGTCAAACCTGCGTGCATACGCACTTTTCTCAAGGCGAACCTGCGTACAGATCTGTAAATCAAATTTAAGATGTATACGTTGTTTTGATATGCAGAACCAGCGTGTATACATTCCTTTTCTAAAGTGAACCTGCGTACAGATCTGTAAATGATGATTTAATATTTACAACAATTTGAGACTTTAGTTATACCCAGATCATCATATTTACAAAATACAACATGCACCAGTTATTCAGATAAAAGATCAAAAACACACAAAGATACTTCACTTCAAGCCTTAAGATCTTGGCCCATCATTAGATCTTATCCTTCATCAAGCTCTAAGGTTCATCCTTGATTCAGATCCAGCTATGCACCATAACCCAATAACCTATATTCTAGATCTTGCTCTTCATCAGGTATTCAATACTTGGGTGCCTTTGCCTAATGATCTTCTCCTCCTTTTATACTCTTAGGCCTTACTCAATACCATGGATCAAAATACCATGGACCAAAACTTAGTTTTCCAACATGTACGCGCCTTTCCTTTTGTGAAAGTGCGTGTGTATGATATACATTCCTTTTGGTCTGCTAACCCACGTGTACACGCGACTTGGTCAATGGGGAACCTACGTATACCTCTCTTTCTTCAATCTGTGAGTCTGAACTGTGGTCTGTCATCTGAGTGAGTTGCCATCAAGGACAACACCTGTGTCATAGTGCCAAATCTGTGTCTTAATGCCAACACAGAAGTCTTCACATATTTTGGTCTCACTGGAATTCTTTCTGATTGGGACCAAATTTGAAACCCAAGTGGAATGTATGACTTTAAAAATTATCTGAGCATTCAACAACTTTCTTAATTTATTTTTAAAGAGGGGTTACAATGTTGGATGAACGTTCCTTAGTTTCAACTTAAAAGGTTTTACCCCTTCTTTGATGTGAATGACATGCTAGATAATACGAGTATCATTTGTCTTTAAGTTCTCATATGTCCCTGGAAACACATCTCGGTACTATTTGAATAAGCGTATGAATGCTTGTCATTCTTGTAAAGAACAACATGTGCTGAGGTTTACATACTTCGAATCTTCTTGAGTTCCCAAATTGACTTGCTCAGATGATAACTTTAAGCTCTTATTCTTGGTATTAGTTGGTTCTCTGAACCGACTTTGCAGGTCATATAATTTTTCCACGGAAACCACACCTTTAGGCAAGATGTTTCCTTTCATTGCATTATATGCCTCCTGCAAAGCCTTGTCGTTCTCATCCTCTTCTATGGAAGTATCTTTAAACATGTTTGCATTAGCCATAAAATGCAGCATCTGTTGGTCATCATTGAAAACGCGAAATTTAGTGATGTTGTTAGACACAAAAGATTTATATATAATCTCAATAGAAAAAACATTCCTCAATGGAGACATCCTAGCGATTTCATTTTCTAGCGCATATGTTGTAACATTTATAAGCCTAGGAACAAAAATAATATTAAAAGCTTTAAAATAATTAATTAATCACCATACCTCATGCTAGTAGATTTTAAGATTTGGTGAAACACAATGGATAGTATATCGTACTTGGTGAGTGACCACCTTTGAGTCACCAATTACCTTGAGAAATTTCTTTAGTCCAAGTGCGAGTGCTTCATACTCGACAATATTATTGGTATACTCGAACTCAAAACAACATGCAAGGATATGCTTCTTATTACATGAATTTATAAGTACACAACCAACTCAAGAGTCATTCCGCATCTTTGAACCATCAAAGTATAGAGTCCAAATATTATTAGCTACTAAAATACTTCCTTCACTATTATTACTATTACTATGTACATCTATATTACATGATTCATTTTCAACATCTAGAGAACAAGGAAGAAGCTCCAACTGTGTATCTAGTAGGACAGGTGTGTTTGATAACACCCATGATAATTTTCCAAGAAGCAATTTCCAAATATTAAATCAGTAAAGGCAACAGGCTCATTATGGACTTCAAGTGGTGTCACGGTGTATTTCATGTATGATTCACTTTCCACTTGAATCTAGTTATTTCTACCCTTATATGGAAGTCATAAATGTGACCAATCTATAGCAAAATACCCTTGTAATGTATTAGACCATTATCTACTCAAGAGAATGCGATGGGATTCAGGGATGTCCACAATTAATATTTATACATCGATGAAGTTGGTGATCATATGACAATAAGATAAGAACATTCCCAAGTTCACCAATAGCTTGGAGAAGAGATCTGTCTAGTTGAATAAATTGTGCATCAGTTTTATCCCATTTTCTGTTAATTTTCAGCAACAGAAATGACATTACATTCACAGATGCACCAAAATTAACTAAACACTTATGGACATTGTAATTAAAAATTTCAAATGTTAAAAAAATAGAGGGTAGAGAATGTTAGCATCTAATGTTACAATGTTAACCAAAGATTCAAGGGAACTAGAAGACTTACCAGAGACCTTTTGAGAAGCGAAAGATTTGTCACCTGGTGAAGGTCATGAGAAGGCTTTGACAAGTAGTTCATGTTGTTCTGCTATCTTAGTGAGTTCAAAGATAGAAATATTGGCTCGATCTCTCTTCAAATTTGAACTATGTTATAATCAATTGTTTCATTTTTAGCAGGGAGTAGATTTATTTGACACTTCTGGATTGATGGATTACTTTTACTGCTGGCGGAAGTGTTCTTGGAAATAGTAGCATTTCCAGACTTCCTTTATGTATTCCGAGCTAGATTAACCAATGGTGAGATCCTTCTTAATAGTTGCTCCTTCAATTTATGTCTCGTCACCTCCTCTTCAGAAATAGGCCCTTTGCTCCTCAAACTATATGCATATTTTATTTTTGAGGAGGGGCTTCATTTTGAGGTGTAGCTTCAACACTCTTCTTGTCAACATTGATGATGCAATCAAAATCATTCACTGCATGTCCAATATTGGTACTCTCTTCAGCTGCTGCAGGTTATTCTGTTTCTTCTGTCTACTCAGACTGTTCATCTACTAGTAAGGAGTCATCAATGTGTGCGACTAGAGAATTCAGTTGTCATTCCACTGTGGGCATGTATTCTCTGAATGATATTCCTGGTGGAAATAAAAATAATTATCTATGCCCATACTTTCAATATTTAACACAACATTTGAACTATGGGTATACTTAGATGATTGACTATTGTTGTTCTTATTATTCCTTCGGAATGGAAAATACTTGGGGGGATTACTATTGGTAGAAGTCTCGCTTGACCTTCTCTTTAATTCAGGAACTTCATTAGTGAGTGCTTTCAATGTCCTTGTTAAGCTTTCAATATATGCAAGATCCTTTTCTTTAACATTACTTGAAGAAGGTTGAGACTTCATGTCAGTATCCTTGGAGTCTTTAAATTTATCATCGTTAGTAATAACTCCAATAGCATGCAAGTATTTCTCTACAGTCATTGATTCTACAAAGTTTAATGTCAATGTTTCCTTTGCAGCACTTTTAACGAAAGAGGAAATGTTTGTGGGAAAGGAAGCTGCATAATAAGCAATAGTAACTGAATCATGAGGTTGCGTTCTTAGGGGAAAATTGTTCAATATGCAATTGAAATTTTGATTGAAGTCTTTTACTTTATCCTTTTCTCCCATCTTACTGTCTCTGATCTCTTTTAATAACATGACAGGAGTTTTGTCATCAACGAATTTCTCCAAAAATAATTTTTAAACTGCCTCCAACTGTGGATTGAATTGATAGGCAGACTATCGTACCATGCTACTACTCTACCTTCTAGTGTAAAAAGAAAAATCTAACAAGAAAAACCATTGCACCATACCTCCACGGGGGCTTCACTGATGGAGCAATAATGTACCATGTGGGTTCATATTGGGGGATATATATTGAGTAAAAAAAGACATAATATATTGGGGGATATATAGGGGGTAAAGGGTTTTCATATTGGCAAGTATAAAAAATGAAGCTTAAAGTTAATGAAAAAATATAAAGGGGTATAAAAAATGTTAACAAAAAAATGGATACGTACAATATCTAGTGAAAATAGGGGTTTTTTAAATTGGGAAGTTATATTGGGTTCATATTGGTAGGGGGTTAAATAATGTGATTTTTAGAAGGATTTTCCAATATGTTGTCAAATTAAGGGTATTGTTTAATATGCCACGAATACACATGATATGTCATAGGTTCAATGAGTGAATCCCCCGTGCATACCTCTAACATCTGTAGATGCATATATAAATCACTGATATGATCTTCTTCCTTAGTCTTCTTATCTAGATCAAACTTTGATAACAAATTGTTCGGATGTCTGGGCATCTTATGAAGGTTATCTGAAAGAGAAAAATTCCCTTGGGCCATCCAATCCAGGTCCTAGTCGGCCATGTCTTCGTCTCTTGGTCCCTCCCCCTTTTCAGAGTTTGACGAACCTTCTCCTTCACCGTCTAAACCATTGTTGAACTTAGAATCAGTTCTCGGATGTTATTCGTAGGAGAGAACAATGTCTTCTTTGTACCCTTAATGGGTGGAAGTGGTTCTTTCTAAACCGTAATTTCAGAGGATTCTTCTAACTCTTCAAGAGTGGAAAAAACCAAATCTTCAATTGATGCAACTAGTACACAAGTACGAGTTGTTTCTTTCTTCTTAGGATGTTGCAAGAGATTATGAGCGACAAGGAGTAAACTGATAGCGTTTGGAAACCGACATGTTATAGGTCTATGTGATCAGATTTTTTCGTAGGTAACCACATAAGCCAACTCCGGACCAGGTTGATAAGACCCTCCCACTTTGGGAATAAGAATTGGAATGGTGCTCAGAATATTGCTACCTTGTTTAGAGCATGAATGATTAGGATGTGTGGAGTTATTAGCCATAAAAAGTTGGTTGCCCTCCTTCTAGCACCAGAATGTTGATGGTGTTGGATACCACCAACATATAGGGGATCTCCCTAATAATGAGGTCGCAATTAGACCTCACAACATTTGGGGTAGGAGCAGCATCCAGAATATGACTTGACTACTATTTACTTAATGATATACCTTGGATTTAGAAATTAGCACGAGAGAGAAGCACCCATGTGCTTATTAATGAGAAAGAGAGTGTGTCTTATGAATGTTCAATTGTAGATGTATCAAATTTCTTTCACTGCAAAGGGGAAATAAAGTGAGCCTCTAAGTTATACGTAATAGTAATACCCTAATGGAGACACACACACACATGAGAAATACTTGTCTAACATGAAGCAAAATAGTTCACATAGATGCGGCGATCGTTAAATCATTACAAGACATTTCCAATAAGTTAAGCACCAAAGTCACTGAAATAGTTCAATTACTTCAGTACATGTGGAAGCGAATATGAATCATAAAAATTCAAAGAGTAGCCTTAAAACATTCACAATCCATGTATGAAAATGTGTTGGCCGAAAGGCTTCAAGTATTAAGAAAAAGTTCCAAGATACATAAGTACAATGAACATCATTAGCTCTAATAATGGAGCGTTAGAGCCACTATTTTCTCCCAAAAATTAATAACTCTATCTAATGCCTTGTGAGAGAAACCAAGGTTAAAAGTCCTTCTCATGAGCAATGCGGATCATTTTATAACTTGAGGCATGACATTTCACATCCTCATGACTCTTGAATTTCCAACTACTAATGACCTTTGGACTTCCACAACCCTTTGGAATTCCAAATGACTTTTGGAATTACATATACTCTTGGTATTATATGTCTTTTGGACTTCCATGGCTCTTTTTTCCATACACGACTATTGGACTTCCACTTATTTGTCTTTACAATGATTACATCATTACATCATAACTTCCACATCATCATGTGGAAAGACATGACAAGTCACTATCATTGATAACTGGGACTAATAGTGACTAATGACATTGACTTTATTGAATGGGTGACATGGCTACCACTCATGTCATTGTTCTGGATGCAAATGTTAAAATTTATAAGTATTACCCGTTAGAAATTTTATTTGTATTCTTTGGTTTATTTCACCTACTTGTTTAATTACTAAAAAGTTATTTAACCATATAAACACTGAAATAAATACAATACAGTCTCAACCATCTATAGATCAACAACTGAAAGAAATAGGCAAACAAATAGGGGACACAGTTATTTTTGGACAATCGTCCCCGAAAAAACCCAACTTGGGAAAACTGGTGCAGTAGTTCTGAGGGTTTTTATTATCAAGCAAATTTTCTTGAGTACACTAGGTGTCAAAATGGCTCACCCGACAAAGATAAAAAATCTGGCAGTAATACCTCTCTTCGGAAGTAGATAGTCTAAAAGTCTTCCCCATGAAACCCTCTCCAGCACAATTTGAAGCACTGAATCAGCCCTCCTGGTCTCTGTGTCAGCCTGAAACCCTCTGCGTCAGCCCTCTGAGGCTCTGCAAAGCCTCTCTCACTCTCTGCATCACTCCTGCAGCCTTTGTGTGGATGATGCAGACCCTTCTAGCTTCTGCTCAATCACTGCTAGCCTCTTCGTGGCTCCCTCTGGCTTTGCGTCTGCCTCTCTGCCTCTATGCTGGTCTTCCGACATTATTTCTGCCTCTCTTCTATGCACTCACTTCCCCTCGCTGCAACTCAGATCACTTCGAATTTTCTCAGCAAACCCCACTCCAAAAAATCGAATTGACTAATCAATCTTGGTGAATCTCCAACTGACCTTCAAGCCTCCTCTTATAATTTTCTTGTTGAGTCTTCAATGACCGAGATTACATCTCTAATCAATGACTAATATTAGATTTGGCTTGATCCATGTCATTTAGAACCTGCTATCCCAGTTTTATATTAATACCCATTAATATTTTATTTTTCCTAAGTTCAAACTTAGGAACTTCATTAAAAATATTAATTATTTTAATATCTCCTTCATTGGGCAGAATTTCCCCAAATCATTGCTGGTTCTTGGAGATCTCATGTGCTTTAGCCTCTACACCAATTTCATGGCTATATCACATCCGATGCTACCCCAAATCAACACAACATGGTATCAGAGTGTTTCAGATCACAGGAGAGCTGAAGGCACCAGCCAAATTAGAGAATTTGTAGTAGAAACAACTGTCCTGAGTGATAGAAGTTGTTCCTAAGAATAAAGCAGCAAATAAGGGTTGACACAGAGGGCTTGTGTCATCAGTTTGAGCTAGAGAATGGGCCAATGTAGAAGCAATGAGAGGTAGAAGAGGTCCACGAAGAGCCATGTCATCCTGCTCAGCCAAGTAGGAGTGACACAGTTGGCTAGTGAAGCGATTCAGCCTTGCCGGGATTACGCAAGAGCCAAGAGGCTCAGTTTATTTAGCTACTAGGGCCTAGGGATTTTTGGGTAGATTGTGGATTGTGAAGCTGGTGGGGTGTTGTTGCTATCAAAGCGGAACAATACCTAACGTGATAGAACCAAGGTAGAGGGAGTCGTTGCCTTGAGGGATTTCTAGCCAAGAAATCCAGATCCGTGTTGTAGGTGGAAAGAGGATCCAAGAGGAGCAGTTCAACAGTTGGAAGGAGGATTTCCAGGAGGGAAATCGAGACTCAGATGGAGTCTAGGAGAGGATTTCCAGGAGGGAAACCGAGACTTAGAGGGATTCTAGAGGAGCTTGGTTCTTAGAGGGTTTCTTGCGCCAAAGGAATCCAGATCTGACTTTTGCTGGGGCAACAGTGAAAGAGGGAGAAGAGAACCAGTTCGACATTTGGCAGAAATGGAAGCTGCATCTCCAAGAGGGAGGTGAGGAGACATCGAGCTATAGTTAGGAAGACTACAGGTAATGAGGGGTAGGATCCTCGAGGCACCCAAACTCTTGGATTAGATCTGGCTACGGGAGCCCCGAAGTGAGAGTAGTAGGATGAAAGATATCGGTAGAAGCGATAGAGAGTTCTAAAGTGTAGGGATTTGTAATAATGTAGTGGGGATTACAGCAGTGTGAGAGGCACAAAGGAGGTTGCAGCAGTGCAGGAAGGCACAAAGGGGTTTGCAGCGGTGCGAGAGGCACAAAGTTGTTGCAACAACGTAGAGATAGCAGACGGAGCATAGTATAGCGACAGAGAGAGCTTCAACATCAATAGGGTTTTTAGTCTAACAAGGATGTCAATAGTTGGGTAGATCAGTTACCATCATCTTAGTAACTAATTTGCAGTGCAATAGTAGTAGTGGTAGTGCTATGGGCAACACAATGCAGCATGAGGAGAGAGGGTTACAGTGCAGATGCAGTGTTGGGAGGAAGGACCAACAACAACACAAATGTAGAGGAGATACCACAAAGATGCAACAATAGCAGCAGTAGGGCCATGGGAAGCAGTACAGGATGTAGCAGTGTAGAGGATGTTGGGCAGGAAGGCCAAGCATCAGCACATGGACCGGTGCTGGATGATTAGGGTGATGCTCAGTGGTGGAGCATTACTAGAGCACATTCCTTGCTAAGAGGGAGTGTTTATTTGGGGTAGCATCAAATGTGCTCTAGCCATGAAAATTGGTGGAGAGGCTAAAGCATATGATATCTCCAAGACCCAAAAATGATTTGGGGAAACTCTTCCCGGTGAAGGAGATATTAAAATAATTAATATTTTTAATGGAGTTTTTAAGTCTGAACTTAGGAAAAATAAATTATTAATGGGTATTAATATAAAACTTGGTTAGAAGGTTCTAAATGACATGGATCAAGCCAAATATAATCTTATTTGTTGATTAGAGATGTAATCTCATCAGTTGAACACTCAAAAGGAAAAGTATAAGATGAGGCTTGAGGGTCAGTTGGAGAACCACCAAGATTGATAAGTTAGTTTGATTTTCAAGAGCGGAGTTTGCTGAGAAAATTCTAAGTGATCTGAGTTGCAGCAAGGGGCAATGAGTGCATAACAGAGAGGAAAAAGCAGTGCTGAAGGATCAACACTGAGGCAAAGGAGGCTTCACAGATCCAATAGGAGCAACAGAGAGGTCCATACTGACTACATAGAGGCTAGCAGGGCCTGCGTGGGTGACACAGAAGACGAGAGAGCCAACGCAGAGTAGTAGAAGGCTAATACAGGGGGCTTCAGAGTGATGCAGAGGCCAAGAGGGATGCCGCACAACCATAGAGAAGCATTGGAGAGATTTTTGTGGAGCAAACTTACGAAATATCTACTTCCGAAGAGAGGTATTATTGCCAGATAGATATCTCTGTTGGGTGAGCCAGTTTGGCACCCTAGTTGTACTCAAGAAAGCTACTTAATAATAAAAAACTTAGAAATGTTGAACCTATTTTCCCAAGTTGGGTTTCTCCAGGGACGATTGTCCAAAATAACGGTGTCCCTTGTGTGTTTGTCTATTATTTTCAGTATTTATATGGTTAAATAACTTGTTAAGGAATAAACAAGTAGGTGAAATAAACCAGATAATGCAGGAAGAATTTCTGACGTGTTAGACTTAGAAATTTCAACAACAAATTCTGATCATTGATGTCTTCACCCTCCAAAGGGTCTTTGACTTTATGGAGTCTTTAGGGTAATTTGATTATTAAAACTTCAATATGTTATTGTTTTTTTAATGCTTCCTTTGTTTTCCTTCTTTTCCCGATCTTCTTCATGCATGCTTGCCATGTTATTCTTGAAATACATGTAGCTATAATCACTCATGACAAACAACCATCAACCTGAAAATATCTTATTCTAACATGTTTCATGCAGATTTTCTGTTCATGCCTTAACAATGCACTTGAAAAGAGAAAAATGAGCTTTTGGGCACAAGGTCACACTTTGAAAGGTTGAAGGGGAGAAGCATCAAGGCTTTAGGATGCGCTCAAGAGAAAGAGGCAATGAAGGGAGGGCACAAGGTGCAAGTCCAAAGGATGAAGGATGAGGCTTCAAGATTCCCATGTGCGTTGTGCACTCAAGGAAGACAAGGAGGGCACATGGCGTGGAGCTGAAGGTTGAAGGAAGAGGTTTCAAGGTTTTAGGGTATGCTCATGCGCTCAAGAAGGCAGAGGAGGGTGCATGGTGCATTGTCGAAGGAAAAGTGTGAAGATTCAGGGATTCAGAGTGCACTCAAAGGTCAAGGAGGGCACATGGCGGATTTTTAAAGGATGAAGAGGTTGAGATTCAGGTCTTCAGGATACGCTCACGTGCTTAAGGAGGGTGTATTCCTTCAGGTCGAAGGAGTGTGCTGAAAGGAATACTTGGTCTCTCAAGGGTGCAATTTGGAACAAGGAAGGGAAAGTGCTTAAAGAGTGTGCTATGCACTCTTGGACGGCGCAGGGTGCACTTTTTAACAATGAAGGGTTCCCGATCAAGGCTTAAGAGTGTGCTCATGTGATCCTTGCCTTAATGGGTTCACTTTGCAACCAAAATTTTTCTAAGTCTGAAAGATAGAAAAAAGAGCGAACATGATGTGTTCAAACATAAAACCACGTGCGACACATATCAATTCATCCAAAAAACTTAGACATGCTTGAACAAAGTATACATTAAAACACCACTTTACATACATTCCCCAAGTACGACAGATTAAGTGTGTGTGACTGCGACCCAAAAGTGTCGTTTTTAAAAAACGTAGGTGCTATGACCAAGACATGCGTTAAAGATATTCTAATCAATGTGACAACACATAAGGATGATCAAGAACACTTGAAACATATAGAATGAACTGAAATGACACTTGATGACCAAAGCAACACTAGATACAATAGTGAAGTAAGCTCCAAAATTTGAATGTAATGAAATTTTTGAAGAATGTTGTAGCAACGATAACATATATCATTCTTTCCACTCAAAATTGAATTCCAAAGGTCTCCAAGCAAGTAGAAAGCATTTGCATTCTTGAAAGTCGAAATAGAAATGTCAGAGAGGCAAATTACTATCTAGTGATTAGAGACTTGACATTTAGTCCGAGTCCGAGTCCATAGGTGACATGTGAAAAAGGGTAAAGGAGCGAGGTTCATTCACAAATCACCATTGAAAATCTAAGGTTAAGATTAGTTTGGCCGCCCAGGCAAACCATTTTCATTTTTATTTATTACTTAAATTTTCAAATTAATGTGCATTTTATATTTTGATTGTGAACCATTTTCATTTTATTTTATTACGTAAATATTTAACTTTTCAAATTAATTTGCATTTTATAACTTTATTGGGCATATTATTAATATATTAGTAATATATTATTAATGATATTTATGTCTTTATTATTATTATTATTTAATTTTGTATTTGGTTGTTAAATATTTTATATGGTTATTATATATTTTATTTTTAATTAAATTTTCAAATTTCTATGTTTATTATATTTAAAATTAAATTCTGGTATATTTTTATTATTATTATCTGAGTATTTGGTGATGTTATTAAACTTTAATATATACAACTTATTTTTATTTTAGTTTTCACAATTTATATTAATAATAGTATATATATTTTTTAATTTAATGTCAATTTTAATTGTTACATTATTTTTTTTGTCCGCACATTATTTATTGAATTATCAAGTCCCTCAAATATTATATATCACTCAGAACTATGTGTCTTACTTAATATTCACTAGCTTAGATCTATTATAAATTCGGCATCTACCGTAGCTTTCGACAAGGATCAATCTTTTTCGAGTACTATCGGATTCAACCTCGAGAGATTTATCCCTCAAATTTTGGGAAGATCTGATAGATTTTTTTTTGTTTTGTGAGAAGTTCAACAAAGTTTGCCATTAAATTAGCCGAAAGAAACACTTAAGTACAACAATTCAATCTCACCAAACGAACCCTTGGTCTTTCATGCTATAAACAAAATTTAGAGAGCATAGGGCCTGGAGGAAAGCAGTTACACCCAGTACCAAAATTTATTTATGCTTGGCCTACTGGTCAGGCCATACATTTACCAAAATTGAGCCACATCTACAATAAGAAACAACCTCTCAAGGAGGTGGTTTGGGTGAAAAGACAGGAGGGGCAACAAAGAGAGTTGCATGGTCATGCATGTGGAAGTCAATGTGTTCTATCCTCTCCTCCAGAGTGCAAAGATGATCATTGGTGATCCATTGTTGTCGTCGAAGGCTTTCCAAATTGTCCAGGATCTCTTTCTGGACATGTTGTACATCATTGATGTAAGCCACCAGTTCGTTCCAATCCTCATAATGCTGGTTCCTCATAATATCTATATTTTGTTGGACATGGTACAACTGGTCTGTAATCGTACCCAGGGTGAATAGAGCTAAAACTTGCCCCATAGAGTGAGCAGGAGAAATGACCACATCCTCCTCCGTGTCCCAACTGGTGGCATCATTAGAGGATGAGTGGTTTCCCTCATTATGTTTTTGATTCACTTTTGGACGAGAAGCAGCTCCCCCCGGCACAGACGACCCCTTTGGTGCGGAATTGGGGCGAACCAAGGGGAATCACAGACGACCAATGATAGACATAAAACATACACTGACCAGAGCAACACTTTCCAAGGGTCTTGTAGTTTAGCCTCCATTTTGACAAAAAAAAACCAAATTGAGCCAAAATGAGCAGTGAAGAGGAAATCACAAAACCAATTACCAGACCCTGCTGACCCCAAACTGGAGGCTCGACACTTCAGCTTCTCGAGGCCCTCTGTGCCACCCCAAATCAAGCTCGTGTGAATTGCACCCCTCCCGATGAGAGTTGCGCGACCCAACAAACTAGTAGGACAACAAGAGGTAGTTGTCACATAACTGCCCCTTCCAATACCGATGGAACTGTTGAAACGAAATTGTAGCCGAAACACAGACTGAGGAGCCAGTGACAACCCAGAGCACAATTCATCCTTCGTGGGCAGAATTGCACACACAAACAACAAACTTAGAAGACCCTGGCGAAGCCATAGTTCCGCAACCACCCTTAGCATGCTAGGATCCCATGGGCCTCCCCAAGACGAGACCTCACCTTGCTCCTAGATATTCATACCTCACATACCTCGCTTGCCCAAGGCTATGACCACTATGGAGAAAACCACAATTTGAAACCCAAATTCTCTACAAACCCCCACCTCATCACCGAACACAATATAATGAAAGCCTTCCCAGGCCGAGATGGAGATTTAACGATGCAACCAATGGGAAGGACATCCGCCTGCTGGGTATTAATGATGCCCATAGTCATTAAGGAGCATTCAATAGGTGCATGGAAGTAAGGCGAGCTTCGTACGCCGCCCATTCGCCACATGTTATTTCAGTTCTATCACCCCCATCGGGGATGGTAGATTTGAAGTTAAGATAGACCTAGGCTGGTTTAATTATTAATCATAATTATAATTATTTTATTTTATTTTTTAATATAATTTTATTTTTATTTTTATTTTTGTGTAATTTGATCTAGTCAAAATGTTTATATCACAGGATAGGACAAACATCTTTTCCACACTGGGCTAAAGAGCGCTTCTCAACACAACAAGCCTAGATCTGTCTTAACTCTAGATCTACCAAGTGTCGAGAGGGATCAAATCTATTGAGATGCAAACCTCTTTTAAAGTGGAAAGAGATTTGATCTCTCTTGACATTTGATAGATCAAGAGTTAAGATGAATCTAGGCTTGTTTAATTATTAAAGTATAATTATTATTCTAATTTTTATTTTATTTTAATTTACCTTTTATTTTTATTTTTTTTTGTAATTTGACACAGTTAGAATGTTCACGATAACATAATGAATAGAGACACCATCTTTCTATTTAATGGAATCAAACACTATTTTTTTAATTAATTATAATATTTAAAATACAAGTTATAATTTAGTTGTTTTATTAATTTAATTTTATTTATTTAAAATATTTTAGCAATGCAGATATATATGAAGTGTTTTGATGTTTATATGGATGATTTTTATTTGGTGTTACGAGCATAAGGCATAGTACTGCCCATTATATGTAGTCAAACCTTATTATAAATTAAAAAATCTTCGTGATTCAAAATTAGAGTAAATCCCATGTTAAAAATCTTATTTCATATTTTTAATATATATGTTTAACATAATTAATTTATTTTTCTAATTAAATAATATTTTTATTTATTTATTTAATAATTTAACTATTTTTAAATTTTATTAATAATCTGAGTAATATAATAAAATAATATACTGATAGCTTTATTACAATTTTGAATATCTATTAATTTACATGACTAAAAATTCAATTAGAATTAAATATATATTGTTCACTAATAATATGAGTATATATGTTATTATACTGATGATGATGATGGTGGTTAACGTCCACTGAGACCAAATTGGTCTATCGGACCTATAATTTTGTAAGTAGACGAGAATCCATTTGCATGATGATGTTATATTAAATAATTTTTCAAAAAGTTGATTACAGATTTGTTTAGGATATGGTATTTAAAGTTATTATTTTTTTTAAATGTGTTTTTCAAAATGCTATTATATAGCACTTAATGCCATAGTATCAAATTTGGCTATGAGATTCCAATAATAACGTGACTATTTATGTTATTATGTTATACGAGAATTTAATTGGAATCGAATGGGTATGGTTCATCAATATTGTGAATACTCATATTATTATATTATATGAGAATTTAATTGTCTTGATGTTATAAGAAATATATTTCAAAAATTAATTATATATGTGTCTAAATATTGTATTTTGTATAAATTTTGGTATTTAAAGATTGTTTATAAAATTTGGTCTTTGCTATGGTTTTTAGAAATAAATGAGGAAGGGGATAAGAGATTAAGTAAAGGAACGAGTTAGATATGATGTGGGTAGGTTGGTGGGATACAAATAATTTAAGCAAATAAAAAAAATAAAATAAAAAAAAGTGGCAGGGAAGATGTGTCAAAATGAGAAAAGATTTACAAGAATAAACAAAAGTTGGTAAGGCTAGTTATTCATTAAGAAGATGGATCAACGGTTTTCGAGAATTAATTAGTTTGTAGCCATCCCCTTATTGAAGTTATTTGGGGTTTTTTCAATTTCAAGGGCTTCATGAATAAGGTGAGTGGAATGGAAAGGAATAGAGGCTATGATTTTGGTCTAGTCAAAGCTTATGCATTGCTTAGATTTAATAGAGTGTTCAACAATGGTTGATTTTGAGATATGGTTATGGGTAGGTTTAGTATTATGTTCCCTCAAATAGATTTAAAACATCTACCAAATTGGCCTATGTAAGATTTTCCACATGAATAAAACATTTGGTAAACTCTAGGGCCAAACATTGGATTCAACTTATCCTTAGAGAATAGAATAATTGCTTAAGAGTATTGAAAGGTTTGAATACATTTTTAATGTTCTTTTTAGATAATAATTTAACTAGATGATTGGTGGTTCCTTTAATATATGAGAGAGAAATGAGAGCTCAGGGAGGGGGAAGAGGTTGGTTAAAGTGTCGAAAACAAGCAGAATGGAAGGCCTTGTTGATTTGGGATCATTTGTAACATTTATAATAAGGGATTTAGTAAGGTGCGTCCTTTCCTTAGCTAGAAATTGAGGTTCAAAGATTCACAAAGCCCTAATGAACATAGTACTTAGGAGTGCTGATTTTTGTGCAGGATGATGAGGAGATTGGGCATGGAGGTGCAGTTCCATGAGGGTCTTGTTACAAACAAATTGGAAGGATAAGGAAACATTAAGACTCCGAGAAGCGAGGACACCAAGGAATGAGAGGGAGGATTTCTCTTCTAATTCCATAGTGCACAAGATATGAGAGGAAATGTTGTTTAGGTGATTCATGAGAGCATGGAGGGTAGGAAGCCCAAGAGGCCAAACTACAAAGGTATAATCAATGAATAGATACAAACAATTAGGTTTATGATGCCACGAATTAAAGGCTAAAGTTTCAAAATTCTCCATAATGACATTAGCCACAACATGAGATGTAGGGGATCTCATTCGAGTGCCTTCTATTTGTTTGTCGCAAATACCTTTATAGGAAAAGAAAATGAATTTTAGGTAGATTATAATGAGGTTTAGAGTCTCAGAATCAACGGTATTGGATATCAAATCTAAGGTTTCAGGGACAAGGATTTTTTTGAAGAGGGAGACCAATTTAGGGCTCACCATGATGTCATTGGGTTCTAGTTGGAGGTTCTTGGATTTTTGAATGAAGTGGTTCAAATATTTAATGAAAGAGGGGTAGGATCCAACAAATGCTTGTTGTGTATCGGCTAAGAAAAAAGAAAGGGCATGAGTAGGTGCACTAATATCACTTACTATAGGCCTTAAGGGGATAACCTTTTTATGAATTTTTGGTTGGTTGTAGGTCCTAGGGGTCACCAGATGAAGAGGGATGATAAATTTTTGAATTTGAGGGTCAATGGAAGAGAGTAAATATATGCTGATTCTTCTCTAGTGTTGAGTCAAGACAAGTGGTCTTGCCCAACATGCTTTTTCCCTGGCTATACTATTACTTCAAATTCAAATTCTTCAAATAATAGAAACCATCAACAAATCCTTCTCTAATGTATTGGTTTATTTGAATAAGGTATTTTAATTCCTGATGATAGGTGAAAAATGTAAATGGGTTGGCCAAAAGATAATGACAAAACCTTACAAGGAAAAGATAATGGCTAATGCTTCATGCTCTGTTTTTGAATAGATTCTTTCTACATTATTTAGTTTTCAACTACCGTACATGTTTGGATGATCGACTATGTCCGTGACAAGATATGCTAAAACTAATAAGATTTCTATGTTAGACATGTACATGAAACTTTCTGGACTAGTTAGGTAATTTGAAAATCGGTGCCTCTACTAGTTTCTTTTTAATAATTTGAATGATTTGTTTCTCTCTTTTCTCCATATATACTAAACACGTTTTCTTCATTGCTCATTGATTGGAAAATTTATATGAGATTAATGTCTAATACTTTTTCTGTAGTACCCTGTATGCCCCATAAATATTTTGATATGTTTCTGGTTGATAGGGGGCTCCAGGTCAAGGATAACTTCAATTTTTCCATATCGACTTTGATTCATTCCTTACATACCACACACCCTAGTAGTATTCTAATCGATGTAGAAAACACTATTTTTTTCATATCGAGAGACAAATGAATTGGTCTAGACCTTTCTAACATGAGTTTGAACCATTATGCATGGTCTCTTAAAAGCGTATAAAACAAATCATCAAAATAAACACTATATATATATAATATATATATATATATATATATATATAATTTTATATATATTATATAAAATATATAAATATATATAATGATTTACAGAATTTAGAAAACTATTGGAGCATTTTTTAATCCAAATGACATGAATCTATATGCAAAATAACCAAGCCCTGAGTCAAACATTTATTTTTCTTGATCCTTCTCTACGATGGGTACCTGATTATATCCTAAGAATCCATCTGTGAATGAATAAAATTAATGTGTTGCAACTTCATTCGCAATTTCATCTCTAAAGGGCATTGGAAATGGATTTGTAATTGACAATTTATTCATACCACAAAAATCAACACAAAATTTAATTTCTTTGGGTCATGCTTATTTGGTTGCATGACCATAGGACTTTCCCATTTTGAATTTTGTATTGGATAGGTGATTCCAACATCTAGCATCCCTTCTTTTTTCTTTATGCACAATGGGATTGTACTCGGGCTATTTAATGTTTATTTGGGGTAGCATCGGATGTGATATAGCCTCAAAACTTGGTGGAGAGGCTAAGGCACATGATATCTCCAATACCCAGAAATGGTTTGAGTAGATTCTAAACAGTTTGAGAGATATTAAAATAATTAATATTTTTAATGGAGTCCCTATGTCTAAAATTAGGGAAAATAAAATATTAATGTGTATTAATATAAAACTGTGTTAGAATGGTCCAAAAGTCATGGATCAAGCCATAACTAATATTAGCTTTTGATTGGGGACTTAATCTTGGCTGTTGAGTTGTCAACGAGAAAAGTATAAGAGGAGGCTTGAGGGTCACTTGGAGAACACACCGAGTTGATCAAGATTTTGATTTTCTGGGGCAAGGTTTGCTGAGAAAGTCGAAAGAGTGATCAGAGTTGC
The DNA here is from genome assembly GCA_000404065.3 of Pinus taeda. Taxonomy (NCBI): domain Eukaryota; kingdom Viridiplantae; phylum Streptophyta; class Pinopsida; order Pinales; family Pinaceae; genus Pinus; species Pinus taeda. The sequence goes on along the minus strand of APFE030587412.1, from coordinate 232,804 downwards.
AACTGAGGGGTAGTGAATACATAAGAAGACAGGCAGAGATAGTACCAGGGGGATCAACAGAGAAGCCGAGAGAGAGGGATGTAAAGCTAGCCAAGGCTCATGCATAGGTAGCCAGGAGCTATATAGTGCCTCAGAGAGCCATCATTGGTGACACAAAGGCTCTAAGGGTTGTTACAGTGCCTCCAGATGCTGACGCAAGGCGAGCTAGGGTGACACTGGGCCAGAAAGGGATGACAGAGTCCCTAGAGGTTGACGTTGGGCCAGAAAGGGATGACATAGTCCCTAGAGGTTGACGCTGGGGTTTTCATGTGGTAGATTAGAGTTGTTGGAGTGTTTATCCAGGGTTTCAGCCGAAATATCTGTCTCCAACTGAGAGGTACTACTGTCGAGATCATTCTCTATTGGGTGAGATGGTTTTGGAACCTAGATTGTATTCTGAAACTGCTTAAACCCTTTTCTTCCTTGTTGTCCTATTTTATGTTCTAAAACCATCTTCTTTTATTTTATACAAGAAAATAATTGAAAATTAATATTTAATGCTACCTTTTTTTTATATGTATAAAGTCAATCATGATTACATACATTTGAAGCACGTTGTTGTTGAGATGGCTCCTCCTATCGTGAAATTATGTCCAATTCTTTGACCATCTCCTTATACACTTTTTTGGACATTCCTACTGCCATGTTTCGCATATCATCACGTTGATCATTTGGGCTTTTCATAATCTTCCTGAAAAAATCAATAAACTATTTTTATAATGATATATAAAAACTAAATATAAAAAAATCGATATTAGTAAATTAATGATTTGTAGTAATATATACATATAATTCTAGAAAATCATTTTATACAATTATGAATATTACCTTATGAATGATATTTTTTTATTGTTGTAAAGTATTTTCTATTGCAAGTCTGACATGTCTTATTGACCATTTCTCTAAAAATGCTTCCTGTAGTTTAGGTATAATTTGGTTCTTGGAATCATAGGATTGATTTTTGTATTGTAAGTGGAAAGAACGTCTATATGTTTGTTCCACTAGATCCCTCATAGTTTTGTAAAAAAATCCCCCTTTCATTAACCTCCAACACTACTCCAGATGACCTAAGGACCAATTCATTGTCATTTACATGTTCTATACTTTTTCTTTTCTTAGAAGGATATTGATATTTTCCTTCATTGTTGAGCCCTATAGAAAATTGAACATATACAAATTAACAGATTGTTTGAAACATGTTATATAATATTTTTAAGTATATTATTAATGAAAAAAAACTCATATTGAATAGTAATTTTTCATTCACCTGACTCATCATTATGCAATTTTTCTATCAGGCCTTTACGTTCTTCTGCACTTATATTATAAATAATCTTATCGACCTTGTTCATTTTGTAGCTCTATATGACATAGACCAACCAATACATAATAGTTAAACTTACATATAGCTCAAGCATATTAATTTAGTAAAGGATTTACAAAGAAATTTCCTTCTTTGCTTTTTTTGATGTGTTATCACTATTTCGATTGGTATTTTTGTTACTCGAGACCTTCTGAGACATTTTTTTATCAATATACAACTTGAAAAATTTAGTATAGAAGTCATTAAATATATTTTACAAATAAATCAAATCATTTTCAGCTAAAAAAGCTCTGGTAACTGGTGCGTTTATCTAAATAAATGCACCAATGTGTTTATCTAAATAAATGCACTGGTGTGTTTATCTAAATAAACGCACCAGTGCATTTAGAACATTAAACTCATTGAGCGTTTAATTTTTCAAGCGCACCTTCATGGAAAGTTAATTTTGAAAAATAATTTTAAATTATTACGGTGCAATTTGTAAGGATAAACACATTGAAATGATTTAACGATGCTATTTGGAAGAGGCGTACTAGTGTGTTATATTACACTAAGAGCATTGATTAACAGAATAGACAAAATGGAGAGTGCTCTAATATGCCGGTGAATTTTATTACATAGGGAGCATCGATGCATCATATTATAGAGGGCGCACCGCAAAACATATAATTGTTTAAAAAAAAAATAGAGACGATTGATTTGTTTTAGATCTAATTCAATAATTGATTCCCCTACTTTACATGTGAAATGCCCTATATATGGTAAGTACACAAACCCATTAAATCTAAAATCCCTAAATTGAAAAACCTTAATTATGAAGTGGTAGAGGAAGCTAAACCCTAAGGTGAAATTTTGCAGAAAGAAGCAAAGGTTTAAGGTAAATATTGATTTTATTTTTTTTGTCTGAATTTTAATTAAATTCAGATAGGAAAGAAGATCGTAAAAAAGTTTACTAGTAGAATATATATTAATTTTTTTATTATACAACATATATATAATATATATAATATATATATATATATATATAATATATAATATTTGAATTGTGAATAAATCTAACAAAAATTGTAAAATCCAAGATTTTTTCTATCTAGCTTTCTAGTGAATCACCATTACCTTTTCAACTTTTGATCTTTCTGCAGATCCAAAATATTTGGCAGCTCCACAAATGGTCTCAATATGTCTCTCTTACAAATGAGCTCTCTTTTAATTAGACCCTAACATAAATTGTAAAAAAAAATATTAGTAAAATAAACAATAAAATTTTAAATTTTTATCATTCAGGTTTTTGACTGAATCACCATACCTTTCAACTTCTGATCTTCTAAATAGTTTTGTTGCTCCAAAGTAGTCTACTACTACACAATGCTCTTGATATGTCTCTCTTGCAAATCACTCGAAATTTTGGGTAAAATAATGAAATGGTGAATAGCTTTTTACTATTTAAAACACTTTATGAAATTAGATTTCGAAAAATAAATTGTGGCTCATTTTTTAATTAAAAAAAAAGAAAAAAAATCGTGTTTTTTTTTTCATTTTCTTCGCACATCGATGTGTTTATAAAAAAAAGTGCATTGACATTGTTGGGGCGGAATTGTTTTTCAACGCACCAACAAAATATTTTTTTTATTATTTTCGAAATCCTGAAACAATGCAATTAATTTTTTTAATGCAACACTGAAGTGCTCTAATTGTTATAAGAGCACCGAGTTGGTTGAATTCCTTTTTGTTTTTTAGAATTAGGAAATAGGTGCATAGCGGTGCTATTTTGTTTTAAATGCATCAGTGCATTTTTGTAGAACAACACCGATATGATAACATATTTTTTTGGAATGTCGAAAACTGATGCAGGTATTATTTTAATGCCTCAGTGTTGTTAGTGTTTTAAACGCATCAGTGTGCTTTGTTTTGATAAGTGAACCAATTTGGTTTAAAAGCTATATGAAATTTTAATTTCACATAAAATGGAATATTAATCTCAAATTATCCTTTAGAATGCATCCACACGAATTACAATAGCTCATAATATACATTTTCCACGTAAAGTCACCTTATTCTTGAAAAATGGCTTGAAAACTATATTGGAATTCAAATTGTCATTATATGGTTATCGAGATTAATTTTGGATACGCACACAAATTTTTATTTCTATTTTTTTCAAATGCAGGGACAAAATCTCAATAACATCTACAAATGGCCAATTCTTCAAATTCTAGCTTGTTCCATATTGTTGATGAAATTCCTTCACGAAGTTCTCCCTTTCCATCTCTAGTAAGTTCATATTTTATTTATATTTTGATTATTTATTTTTTTAATCCATGTCGATTTGAATAAAAATGTATCCAAATTTGCAGGAACCTAATTCAGAATCGAGTTCAGATACAAAAAATATTACTTCATATTATTTTCAAAAACATCGAAAGATCTTATCGAAAGTAACATATTGCAAGCAATTGGTAGATGAAAATGGACAGCCTCTTCACCCTCCCAATTGGAACATGGCATCTTCCAACCACAAAAAACAAATCGACGATGGTAATAATTGTTTTGTATACTGTAATTTAAACAGACCAATTGCATTGACGTGCTTACTAATATCATTTGTATTATACTAATTATGTTCATTTTTTTGAAATTAGGATTCTAGTGATGATGAGAAACCCACCTACCATCTATTGAAGCACCCCACTACAATGTCAACTCAAGAAAAGGCTATACTAAGAGCAAGAATTAGAGAGGAAGCATACAAAAAAGGGTTGAATCAACCACTTATTCAATTCCCACTCATTTAGATTCACCAATTAGGGATGACTACATCAATAGTAGTTCTTCATCACAAATTGGCAATGCAAGAGGAAATCAAATGGAGGTTGGTATGGATTATTACTTACGGGATATGGCTGCCATGGAGGCAATGTTAGATACATCCCAGAATGGTGAGCTAGTGGATGATGCTCATATCACTGATACCTTATTCGAAAGCCTAAAATATGCTTCCACCACCCCTCTCTTTGAACATGGCAAAAATTCAAAGTCTACTCAATTAGGGACAATGATGTTGTTGTATAACGTGAAAGAAAAGTTTGGCATGTAAAATGCATATTTCTTGGTAATATTGAGGTAATTGACTTACATGATCGATCAAGCTTCTTATATTTTTTCACACAATCAAATTTAAAAATGGTTGATTTTATGAATGTTAGATATTGACATAGTACAATTATATTCCCCACCAACTGCACGATATTCAAAGATAAGGTTCTTCCAAGTGATAATGTCTTGTCGGGTAGCTGCAAAGAGGAAAATCAATTGTTGAAAATGTTAGTTGTTGAGTATATATCATATATGCATGTCCAAATGATTGTATTCTATATATAGGAGAAAATGTAGACAAAGAGATATGTTTGAAATGTGGATATGATAGGTACCGTACAATTAGAAAAAAGGGTAAATGCTCATAAGATATTGAGGCACATGCCTATAATCCCAAGGATTCAAGGAATCTTTAATTGCAAAGAATTAGCTACATTGTGGGGATGGCATGCCTCACATAGAAGTGGGTTAGGAGTTATGCGAATCCCAACAGATTCAATAGCCATGAAGGATATAGAGGATAAATGGCCTAAAACATTCAGGGACTGTTAGGTCCCTATACTACTAGTGTAACCCCTTATTGTTATTAGTACAACCCCCTTATTATATTGTTGTTCCCATGTAGTCCCCATATTGTTATTATTGTGCCCTTACATTATTATTGTTATGTCGGCTCTGATTATATTATGACCCCTTAGATTCCTATATATAGAAAGGAGGCCTTGTCATTTGTATCATACAAGAATTGTTCATTTGTGTAATGTAAAGGAGGTTGTCCCCTCGAAGAGGCTTATTTCTAAGGCATTCATCTATCTTTTTTTATCTTTTTGTGAGCTGGTTTCATAACATTTGGTATAAGAGCTTTGGATTCTAGGGTTTCACTGCTCCAAACAGGTCATCATGGTATTTTCGCTATAACTTTGTTTCTGCAATGTTTCAGAAGCTAAAAAAACAACCCATTTGAGATGAAATCTTCTTGAACCGCACGCTCGAATTTCAGATCTTGTCTCGCTATGTTTTCAGATATATGATCTGAGGAAGTTAGGGTCTTTACAAACTCTCGAATTACATCCTAAACATGTGACCTTGGGAAAATCATCATAAATTTCTCTTTGAGAAACAAATTAAAATTTCGTAAGAAGTAACAGAAAGAGGAAAGACTTTATTTTTCTTTGCATAATTTTTAGATGGAGCAATATTTTGATCTACATGGTGTGCCACTGTTACAAAAGGTATGTATTGCATCTTCATATTTAGAACCAGATCAATTTTTATGGTATAAAGGGATTTGTTTTTGTAAAATACTTTTTACGTGGTCAATTTTCATGGAGGAAATGATAGCACATTATGAGGATACAAAGAGCAACACCTTCTTTAGAGAAACACCACAACAATTGGAAGAAAAAAGAGAAAAAGGGCTTTGTTTCAATTGTGATAACAAATACATTAAAGGTCATAAGTGTGCTGAGAAGAAATTATTTTACATTGATTGTGGAGAGGAGGAAGAAAAAGATCAAGAAACGTCAAAAGAAGAGTATATACACCAGGAACCAACCCCAGAGAAAGAAGAAATGAATCCGACCATATCTTGTAAGGCATTGGAAAGAATTACCGCTCCTAAAACTCTCAAGATAAAAGGACATATCAAGAAGAAAAAGGTTCAAGAAGTGAAAGATCACATCGAGAAAGAAGAAATGAATTTGACCATATCTTGTAATGCATTAGAAGGAATTACCACTCCTCAAACTATCAATATAGAAGGACATATCAAGAAAAAAATGTTCAAGAATTGAAAGATCACATCAAGTCTCAAGAAATCAATCTGACCATATCTTATAATGCATTGGAAGAAATTACCACTCCTCAAACTATCAAGATAGAAGGACATATCAAGAAGAAAAAGTTAAAAGTGTTGATTGTTTCGGGCAATATCCCTAATTTTATTGATTGTATGATAGCCAAGGAATTGAATTGCTTCCTGTATCCAACACCGGAGTGTCAAGTGATGGTTGCAAGTGGAGGAACCATAAATTGCTCTGGAAAGTGCCATAATATCAAGCTATCCATGGGAGAATATGTATTGAATAGCCCAATGCTTTCCATTCCAATGGGTGGCGCTGATGTTTTACTAGGAGTCCAATGGCTACAATCTTTGGGTACGATAGCTTTTAATTTTCAAGAACTTTTCTTGAAATTTTTTTTGGGAGGAAAGGGAATTGAATTGAGGGGTATCGAAAGAAAACCTAGAAAGATAATCAACTGTAACAACCTGACAAAGCTTCTAAATAAAGAATAAAGAGGTGTAATTGCACAATTATGTTCACTAGAGGATCCCACATTGAAATCCTGTATTTCTCCAGATCTCCAAAACGTTTTGGACAATCATTCCAAGGTATTTGAGACTCCCAAAGGCCTCCCACCTATT
>APFE030587412.1:193280-225513 GCA_000404065.3 Pinus taeda | reverse complement strand
ATATATAGAAATGAGGTCTTGTCATTTGTATCATCCAAGAATTGTTCGTTTGTGTAATGTAAAGGAGGTTTCCCCCTCGAAGAGGCTTATTTCTAAGGCGTTCATCTATCTTTTCTATCTTTTTGTGAGCTGGTTTCATAACAAGGATGAAGTACGAAATATACAACTCAACATATCCATGGATGGTGTCAACCCATATTCCCTCCAAAATAACAACTATTATGTTTTTCTTGTAGTAGTGATCAATAAGAATATCCCCCCATGGTACCTGTGAAGAATGAACATCTTATGTTGGCTCTCATAATCCCTGGTAGATGACAAGTGAAGAATATGGATGTGTAATTACAATAATTGGTAGATGAATTGAAGGAATTATGGGAAGGGATACATGTGTATGATATATCATGACCAATTGCAACAAGGAGGAGTTTTACATTATATGGCATATGTGCTTACACCATACATGATTATCCAGGCTTATGAGTCTGTTCTAGTAAATTACATTCTTGTTGATATGTTTAGTAACAATATTGTTTGGCATATTAATTTAATTCGCTGCAATTTTTTAGATATTCATGGTTGCTAACGTGTCGACCCATATACAATAATTTCATAGGTCTTGTAGAAAAAGGGTATCATGGATGCAAATGTTGTGGACATTCTCTAAAGGCCAGGTGGTCCGATTACCTATGAAATCCATTGTATGACTGCTCTAGGGTATCCCCTCCAGAAGAAAACCCTTAGAAAAGAAAAATCTAATTTCAATGGTAAACCAGAGAGAACCCAAAGGCATGCAATAATGACACCAACTGAATGGGTTAAAGCATATGAGAGAGATAAGGAGAAGTAGTTTGCAGAAATGTTCATTTCAAATGGGGAGCCTACATTCAATGATCCAGAATTATTTGACACCTATGTTGAGAAATTTCCCATTAGGATGAAAAGAAAATATGTCTTTTATGAGCTCCCATATTGGGAGCATCTTAGGATTTCCTACCTACTAGATCCCATGCCTATATTTAAAAATGTTTCATATTCTTTATGGAGGCACATATCATCGAAAGAAAGTGACACATTGGCTATTAGGAGAGACCTTATTTCTTCAAAAACCTAAAAGACCAAGAAAATATACTAGAGGGGAGGATGGTCCCTCTTGGTCTTTCAAAGAAGGTGATGTCCCATGGATTTTAAATAAATATGATCTCTCTTTGGAAAAGGAAGTTATAATGAGTGTGAGGGTGCCTTATTTATATGGGTCTTCACTATGGAAGATCGTTTGTCGGGTTTAAATAACATGACCATTTGAACCTTCTAAGAGTACATATGTCAAAAACATGATTTTTTTATTTTTATGGAATGGGATATTTTATAATTAATTTTTGTATAATGTACTATTTACTATGCAATGTCATTATCCTCTACTCATGCATGGGTGTGTGAATCATGACTTCCCCCAAGACCTATGATGTGCCATATCTAAATTTTCCGCATTTGTACATTGGATCACATCAAAGGAGATTCATATGGCTAGCATTCCATGGTGGCATCAAGAGATAGATGATATTGTTTGTATGTTTGAGAAGGAGTTGCAGACGAGTTTCATGGACTTGTATTTCATCTTCTAAATCACCTAGTAGATGAGGTTGAATTAGTTGGGGTCATTTCTTTTCATTAGATGTTCTTCTTAGAGAGGTGCATGGATAAATTGAAAGGTTCTGTTTGACAAAGGGAAAAACCCAAGGGGTATATGGCAGAGAGGTATATATCGTATGTCTTTCTATTATGCTAGTGAGCAGACAAAGAAGATCGATAAAACACCAGGTGTGGAAATTTGGGACGCTGAAAGGGATGAAGAGAAAAGAGAAGGGGATCTTCTTGAAATGAATGGAAAGAGGCGCATGATGAAGAGTAAGTGTAGGCTTATCATTTGTTAAATTACTATATAGTAACTATTCACATTGAACCTCATATTAATGCATATTTTGATCTCATACATACTAAATATATATATGTTGTTTCGATTTGATTAGTGGAAAATTCAGAAATTGAAACCATCAAAAAATTCATTCTTTACAATATGGCAATGACACAACCGTGGGTTGCATTGTATGAAGAGAATAGGAGGAAATGGGGCAGTGACAGGAGATAATTCAAATGGTTGAATGGTAGAAGCGTGCCTTATCCTAATCATTTAAACGAAAATATGCCAATGACAGACCCTAATAGTTTGGTTGTTGATCAAGTCAGAGAGAAATATGGTGCCTCTAGTCATTCCCACGTGTTGAAGAGGATTCGCTAAACATAGGGTTTGGGTGCAGAAACACAGTAATTATATTCTCTTTTTCTATAGTTTTAACTACATACTTCACCTTTGAATTTAACATATATATATATATTTATATATATATCTATATATATATATATTTATTTTATTTTTATTTTTTTATTTTTTTTATATTTTTAACTATGTTCGGGTTATTAGACACATGAAACTGTGATTTTTTTTTCACTTTTTATGGGTGAATTTGTTCCCATCTATGTGGGCATATGGACATAATGTTCACACAAAGGATGTTGATGATGGATGCATGAGACAAGACTGTGGAGTGGAAGTCAAGTTCAGACAATCTAGTCATGCTGGCCACCGCGATCAAAACCTAATGTAGGGGACATTAGGTTACGTTGGAAAGATATAAGACATTCAAGTGGACTTCTCTTTATTCCAATGTTTTATTTTTAGGTTCAAGTGGTGGGACACCTTTTATTAGAATAATGCAAATTAAGGTTGCAATAGTGGGTTTATATCTATCTACTCTATAAAGATGTGGCTTGAAGCTAGGCAACCATATGTTTTCCCAAAACACTACAACCAAGTTTGTTTTTACCTAGATGTGTTGGATAGGGATTGGTGGTTTGTATTAAGACACAACCCTAGATAGAAACATATTTTTGAGAACAACAATGTTATCATGCCAAGAGAGGAAGATAATCATGGTGATGGGAAATAGTACACATAAAATATTGCAAAAACACAAACATAGTAAAGGCATAAAACAAGAGAGACACAGATATATGTGGTTCACCCAGTTTGGGCTATGTCTACAGAGAAACAACCAGTCCTTCCTTTTATATTATCCATCAAAATGAAGAAATACAACCTACAACAAATCCATTGTAATTTCCTATTCATTCTCACATATTCTCCTCTCCCTTTCTTGCTTAGAATACACATACACACAAATTAAATTGAGGGGTTTCCTTCTAGGGAAAAAACCACAAATAAACATAACTTCTACCATGAGATCATCTACCTAATGAACGACCCAGATTGACTACGAAATTACAATATTCTACAAGGAAATTTTACATCTATTTTTTAGTTTCGAGGGTGCTTACCCCGAACCTCAACTAGGGGAGGATCATAATATCATCATCGCGCCCCCTCGACCCCCTTGATGGTGATTAAATAGTCATTTTTTCCACTCCATTAGGAACTTGGGTCTAATGTGGCAATACCTCTGAATAAATAAGATAATTAGGCTCCACACCCAACATGAAGATCACGATAGTGGACTGATATATATCAACTCAAGAAATATGTGGCATGAAGCTAGGGAGCCTTATTTTTTCCCAAAACACTGCAACCAGGTGTTTTTTTACCCAAATGTGTTGGATAGGGATTGGTGGTTCGTATTAAGAAACAACCCTAGATCAACATATTTTTTAGAACACCAATCTTATCATGCCAAGAGAGTAAGATAATCAGGGTGATGACAATGGAGAGTGATATGTACTTGTTACTTCATCATTTATAGTATTGGTGTATGTTTTTGCTATCATTATTTCACTAATTATATTATTTTTTTATTCGTCTTGTTGACATTTTATAATATAATTGGTAAGATTCACAAACATGTTTACACATTTTTTTTGCAGTGGAAACATTTTTAGAGTACTTAAAACTAAGTATTTCTAATTGTGTACATTATCTATGATAATAAGGATTCAAGGTAACCACCATTCTCAAATAGGAACATATCAAGTGCACCAAATTCGTGATGGTGATTAAGAGGCATTTGTTTGACTTTCAAATAGACTCGATGATGTATTTTTGTCTCCTCTTTAGATTATGAGAAATAAATAACTGTTTTTTATGTATTTATAACTAAATTATTTAAAGTAGAGATGTCTTTATCATTGTGAACATGATGTAATATTAGCTAGGAGAAATGTTAAAAATGTGATTCTTAGTGACTATCTCGTGATAAGTATGTTGAAGAAATAATATTTTTTTGAGTTTCTCATTAATAAATAAGCAAATATATTATTTGTTAAAAGTTTAAATCTAATTTATTATCATTTTGTATTATTTAACTCATATTTATTATTAAAAAAAGTTAAATTTAAACTAGTACAGTAGAAAACAAAGAACCAAAATAACATCAAATTGGAATATCTTTATTACTAGAAAAAAAATCACTTGCCTCTTTAAGGAAGAACTTCCAATAGAGGAAATCTCCAACTACAAGTAACTTCACATAAAGCCTTATCATGTTACATTTCTTTATCCTCATCTTTAGAGAGAGAAATTTCTAATTTAAAATAGTAAGAGTTGCAATAAATATTAAATTTAAATTGCTTGAAAATCTCATAACTTTAGCAATAGATTTAATTTTATAAGAGATATAAATTTTTAAGTTATATTAAATCTAAATTAATTGCATGTAACCTATTTTGCATGCAATTTCATATATAAAAGTTTGATATAGGTTCACCAATACATAATCTATAATAAATATTATTTCATAAAAGCAAACATCATGATGATAACCATCTAACAGTCATAAGCATCATCTAAGACACACATTTGAATTCACTACCATTGATTAATTATATACACCTCTAGCACATATTAACACCATTATCTAGCACACAAATCTAATAATCTAACAAGGCATCATCATCGTGATCACATCTAATTAAAAAAAAAAAAAACATTGTAATCTAACATCGTCACCACACACATCCTCAATTGAATATAAATCTCATGTCAACTAACTACTATCACATACACATCTATTTGCAAGCACATTAAATGAACATATCTAACATGACTTAACAATATACACATCAACACCAACATATAAATTAAGTACATATACATGAACAAAAAAAATCACCATATATATATATATATATAGATATAAACAAGTCAAATAACTACATCAAGTCAAATAAGTGTAATCAAATATCCGATAAAATAGACGTAGTGTCGGTCTAATCTGCAGTAAAAGATGATGGACGATCAACTATTGCATGAACAACATCCATTGAACTTAGCTGAGGTGGAGAAGGAGGTGGTCGGTCTACATGAGTAAAAGATACTGGATAATCAACTATGTCTGCACCATTAACACGGTTTGGTGAGCTCAACGGTGGAGGAGGAGGTGGTTGGTCTGCTCTATCAAGAGAAACATAAGGCACATCCTCTAGCTCTGGAATCTCGTCATTACGTCACTAAGGAGGTTTACCACCAAATGGATCACCCACACCTTGACGTCCATGATTCGATGGGGTGGTACTACTAGAAGGATCATGATCTCCACCCTCATCATCATGATCATCACCCTAATCATCATCATCACCACCCTCATCTGATGTATCTGTCACTGCATCATGATGTTGACCTGCATCCCTCATCGTTGTTAGTACCCTACTAGCTTTGATGATATGCCACATAAGAGACATCATCTCCTATGGACAGTCCCTGTACAGACCCATGAAACTAGGATCTGTGGTGATATCTCGTGCCCTTGTAAGGCAGACTCCCGAATCACCCAAAACTCTAGCCAATATGTTGCAATAGTCCAATGAAATTGCAGACTAGGCCTATGGCACTAGACACCCATGTCACCCTGGGAATGTGCCTTATCCTCTTGGGCCTTGCCCATCTCCTCATATCTTCTGACATCCGATGGGGGAGGAGGCATGTCCCCATTGAATGTGCCAATGTCTACAAAATGTATAGTACAAAAAAATAATTAGATAGTTTCATTAAAATATATAATAAAGCAAGTTAAAGAACATGCTAAAATAAATTTTATTCTAATTCATTAAAACTATAATAAAATGAATCTAGATTAATTTAAAGAAAACATTAATATTACCTCTATCCTTTGGAGGCTCAACCACTGTGAAGAAGAGTTGGGACACCCTCTCCAATCAATCCCCACATACAAAAACACCAACGTGACAAACACATGGTCATCCTGATTGCCTAGTAGCACCAGTGCCTCGGGAGAAATCCTGACCGGAAACTATGGAAAGCCCCTCTTGGGCATCATCTTCCCCCACATTCACATTCATACCTTAGTGATATGCCTAGAATGGAAACGATCAAATGTAGGTCTTGTCTCTGGAAACCTTTAAAAAAATAAACAAGAAAGATCGAAAGCAAAAGGGAGGGTCTCCCTCCCATGTCTCAATGCACGACATCTATCTAAAGCCATGCAAAACTGCCTCAAAAAAATGAAAGACCATCTAATGAAACATGGCATTTGAATCAAAGAATCAACATAATAATAAAAAAGATCCACCATGGAGCTGAAAATCTGATGGATGGAATGCGTGAGGCCTAACATATCACTGAGTGTATGCAATCTGAATGTCAACTACAACACCATGGGGTACATAAGGGAACTGGGGAAAATCCTCCCCTCTCCTAGAGAGGCCAGTGATAAAATACATGTCCTCCTCAGTGGGCCTATACCATGCCATAGGACCGACACAAAAAGTATGCTCCTAGGCACTCCATCAATGGATCAGATACGCCAATAAAACAAATTGGACCTTGAGGGATGTAGCCTCCTCATAGTACTTTAGGAGGCCTACATTCCTGAAGAGATCTCAGGTTGTCGTAGTAATAGGGAAAGGGTATAAATCCCTCTCCCTCTCTCTAGACTTCCATGTTCGGACCATATTGTATGGGTCCACCTACTGCTCATGCTCCTACTACTTCTCCCTCTACCGATGTCTCTGTTACATGATTGAAATATAAAATACATTAGCCTCATACATAAAATACATTTTTTTTTATTAAATGAAACATTATTTATAAATATGGAAACATAACTTTCAATTAAAAAAAAATTACCGGTGTGCACAAAATATAGTCATGCATTGGCATCGATGCACTTTCAACTATAAATGCACCACTATCACCATGCACATAAATATGATGCACCGTTGTTGGTTCAAAAAATTAACTTTTTATAGCGGTGCAACACACTTGTGCACCGATGTGCCCGTATAAAGTTTTTGCACTAGTACAAAATGTTCAGGTTATCGAACGCATCAATCTATGGCTAGATTTTTAAATATTAAGTTTTTGACACGTTTGGTAAATATAAATGCACCGGTAATGAAACACTGACATACAATCTGTCACATCAATCCTAGTGCATTTTAGTTTACAAAATGCACTGCAACAATGGTGGTGCATTATGTTCACACAATGGAATGCGATGCACCCTGTAAATTTACAGGGGGCACTACTACTGGTGCGAGCCGAACGTCGAATGCACTATGTAAAGAAAAATAAAATTGAAAAATAGTGAAAAATTTAGCCTAATTTACAATTCTAATCCACTAAAAAGTTAAATTACAAAGAAACATAGACATTATCTGAACACTTTGTGGCCAAGGAGGCATTATGGACACATAATGGAGAAAAAAAAATTTAGTACGCCTTGAAAAAATTGAAATCTAAAATAGTGAGCATGGCATAGAAGGATGGTGAGCAATAGAAGCACAAATGTCACGATATTTGCATGTGAAAAGAGTGGCACTGGTGCTTCAAATCTCTCTCGCATTGTAGATTGTAAAAATGAAAATTATGGTTAGGAGGGTTTTTTTTATTTAACCCTCCTCCAATTCATTTCTCCAAACACATCAATGCGAGATATGTCTAAAAGCACCACATTTTTTTTAATTAAAAAAATATTGTGGTGCTTTTCTTGATATGCCCACAGGAATTCATCTACAGGTACTGCACCAACGTTATGTGTCTACTATAGCAGCGCTATTTTTTTAGAATTTAAAAACCACCTAGTGGTGCTCTTTAGAAGATGCCCCAGGGTGTTTTGTTAAGATTTCCACATTGGGGCTTCATTGGAAAATGACACCAAATTTCTCTGAAATTTAAAACTATAGAAGTGCTCCTTACTAGTATGCACTAGGATTGGTTTCTATGTGAAGGGAACCGGTGTTATCTATTGTTCAAGCACTAGTGCATTATATTATTTAGCACACTGTGTTTTTATTTTTATTTTATAAAAATATTTTTTTGACGGTGCACCATGGTATTTGCATTAACGGTGCTTGTATGGATAGTAAAGAACTAATGAGGTTTCATATTTTAGACAAACCGTTAAAAGAAAAGTTCACTAAAACATCCTCCCACTAGAAGGCCTTTTCCTTGTAGTGAAATGATAATGTTTGACCATTTTTAATAATTGAAAAAGAATTGGCCTTTAAAACTAGAACAAAGGATGATGTCAATAATAGTTTTATCAGTAATCCCACCTTTTTCCGATGGCTAGTTCACTAGCTAATAGAAGCAACAATAAAGAATGATGATTATGAGGATCCTGACATGGAAATAGAAGAGGAGGAAATATAAACTATAATAAGTCACAATAGTATCCTCATTGAAATAGAGCTAAGTAAAACATTGAATATCAATCCAAATTTTACCAGCACATAAATTAATAAGCTATTACAATTCCTTAAGAAAAAGAAGGAAGATTTTTCTTAAGATTACAAGGATATGGAGGGTATACACCGTAATATTTGCACACATCACATTTATATTAAGAAGGAATGTACTCCCACCCAAAAACCTCAAAAGAGGATGAATCTCGCCCTAAGGGATGTAGTTAAACAATAAATCTAGAAATTGTTGGATGTTAATTTTATTTATCCAATATCTGACAAAAAGTGGGTTTACCCTCTTGCGATTTCCCCAAAGAAGAAAATAAAGTTATGAATCTGCATAGATTACCGAGAATTAAATAAAGCAATGTTGAAAGACCATTTCTCTTGTTTTTTATCGACAAAGACTTGGACACATTATCAAGGGAAAAGTATTTCTCCTTCCTTGACGAATTTCGTGGATATGATCAGATTCTTATATTCACAAAAGACCAAGATAAGACAACCTTCACTTACCCATGGGGAAAATTTTCATATTGTGTTCTTCCTTTTGTCTTGTGCAATGCACCTCCTATGTTTTGATGGGTAATACTAGGCATATTTTTTGACCTAATCAATGATAGTCTTAAAATTTATATGGATGATTTCACAACATATGGAACTAAATTTGATGAAGCATTTTTTAATTTAGAAAAAACACTCCAATGATGTAAACAAGATAATCTTGCATTAATTTCAAAAAAATGCCACATGATGATGACATGATGGGACATCTCCTCTCAGCTGCTGGTATTCAAGTCAATCCATCCAAAGTTAAGGTAATCATGAGCATACTTCCCCCAAAAATGTAGAGACAGGTACACATACATTTGGGAAAAATAGGATATTATTGTCATTTCATTGATAATTATTAGAAATTTTCCATTACATGTCGCTTCGGATGCTTCTGAAATTGTTGTTAGAGTTATGTTGGGATAAGAGGAAGATAATAAGCCATGTTACATCTACTATACTAGAAAAATCTTGTCAATAGCATAATTGAATTACACAATATGTTGGGAACAAGATCCACCAAGGATAGTTTTGGGGCTAAAAGCCCATGTTTTGGTTAAATTCTGTAATAAAATTGTAAAGTCTCTGCATTTTGTGGTTGCGGAGTGCAAAGGTGTCATAATTCATAAAGGGTTGTCCACCCTTAGCTTTGTAAAGTAAAGTCAGCTGTAAGAGATCTACCCATGGTCCGCAGACCATGGGATTGTATAAAAAGAGCTAAGCTCTAAGTAGTTAAAAAGATCAATTAGGTAATAGAGTTGTAGCTCTGAACTAAGAAGTCCAAGTCTTGGGTCGTAGTGTAGGTAGAGGCTCTGCAACTGAGTGCACAGAGGCCTAAGGTAGAATTTCGCAGCTAAGTGCGCGAACCCCTGCAGCTGTGTGTGTAGGGTGAATGAAATCTGTAATTACTTGGAAGACATCAATGACGAGAGATATTCTGCAATTTTTGTGTCTTTGTTCTGTTAATGCATCTTGTCGCCTTATGTATGAATTTCCTTTATTATGCTTATATGATGTGCGAATGAATGTAATCAAATTGGAAAACTGAACGCAATTACAGATATCTATTTACGCGATGTTAACCATAATTGTTTAAGAAAGATAAGAAAGTCACTTAGATTAATTGGGGAATCTACATGATACGTTGCCATAGTAGCATCAAAGTACCTGAGTAGAAAGATAGGGCTATGCAAAGGTCGATCGTACCCTTTCGTGGAGTTATTGTAGGGTGGAATAAGGGGCTATTCTGGCACGCCCTAGAGCTAAGTGACCCACACGAAGGTAGGGATAAAGGGAATTAACCGACATCACAACCATCTCAGGGTGTAGAAACTTGTTTCCAGCATCCCTCCATACTCCTTCGGGTGAGACTTCGGTCCGCGCTCTGCACGCTGATGCTGAAAGGGCAAATAGTGTAGGGATTTGTTTGGCTAATTAACACTGAACTTGGGTCAGGCCCCCTCAAGCCATCAAACGATTCCATTGCCAAGACCAGAATCTGCATAAGAGTTGTGTGATGTCATATCACTGGAATCCAACTAAGAAGGAGATCAGAGACAGGTTGGATAGGAATATCCACGAATTCGAGGCACAGGAAAACAGAAACACCCGACTAACAAAGGAACAATGGTTGGACAAATACCTATATAGAGATATCCACAAGATATTATTCTTCTCCTTCCCAATTGAGCTATACAAGTGGATCGCGAAGCTAGAAAATAGCCAAGGAAGGTGGAAACTTGACGGTCCTATTATTTGGACCCCGGAGCTAGTACAAAAAATGGAAGCATCTAAAGACAATATCGCCCACATTGTAGATCATTGGCTCGATCACGTCATAGGAGGATTTGTGACTGAATTCACAGTCGACACCTCAGTCAGCTACAATGAGGCAGAGCGACGCATTTTCAAAGAACCGCGAGGTAAGTACGTGAAATATTTAAATACCTGGATTAAAATACTATTATGCAAAGAATGGGTTATGCAGCTACCTTCATGTTCAGGACTACGCGAATTGGAAAAACTTACAGAAATGAAGGAAAAAAGGGTCCTGAATATAGTCCCGTGATTTCACCTCCGCGAGGTGACAAAGAGGGGATAGCGTAGGATTTTCCGTGAAGTGCTATTCAGTTAATAAGACAAGGATTCCCACGAATACCACCTCCACCCACATCACCTCCAACTTCACCACCATCACCTGCGACTTCACCTATACCACCTCCACCTCCACCAAAATTCAGTATGTGGCAAATTCAGTAAAGCTTCCTTTGTTCAAAGGCTTGGGAAATGAGGACCCGAACCAATTCTGTTTCATTGTGAAAGTTGTATGGGAAGCTCAGGGTGTTACAGATGATAATATAAAGAAGGAGACATTGGTTAGTTCTCTGCAAGATCACGCGCTAACCTGGTATATCAAGTACTCTAATGATAACCTCAATGTTGAAGTGGAAGACATCTAGAAAACACTGAATAGAGAATTTAGTAGGCCTAAATTTGAGGCACAATCAATTGTGGGATTCAAATAAATCGTGATGCAGCCAGGTGAGACACCTTGGGAACTAGATCAGAGGTTGAAGTGTACAATCTGCAAATCCAACATGAATTTGACAAATAGATATCATCGCGAGTGGTTTGTGGCTTCATTACTGCCACACTTAAGGGTTGCGCTGTCACAACAGAAGATAACAAGTCAGGCAGAGGCCTTGGAGATTTCCATGACACTACATGAAACTTCGATGCAAGTTACAAATCTAGGGGTTTAACAGATCCATGCGCAGTTGAATAATCTGTGCCTTGAGTTGCAAAGTCTGAGGTAGGACAGGATAGTTTGACCAGAGGTGCGCGAGGAGGTATGGTGCTTGAAATGCAAGATTCAGAGGCATGACAGGGACTATTTCCCAATCTTTGTGAATTATATTGTAGGAGGAGGACTGATGCCTTTGAGGCCAAAAGCTCAAGCAGGACCTAGCGTGGGGCCTGCATTGTGGTGCACTATATGTCAGGTAGTAGGAAAACATGCCATGGATAACTGCCATTTGCTGCAAAAGTTTGTATAGACATCACAACAGTTGTTCTGCAACTTTTGTAGGTTGGTAGGGCATGATGAGCATAATTGCAGGAGTTATGAATTGATAATGGATAGAACTCCCACCTATAGGGTTGTGGCAAAAACGTGACCCCCTGACCAGAGCACAAGGATGGCGTAGACAGGATTTCAGGGGCACAGACGAGGCTGAGGTGGAGGAGGACCTGGTAGAGGTCTAGAATAATTGATCTACTATAATTGTAGAGGACAAGGACACTATGCCCACAATTTCACTAACCCAACACGTCCGTAGTGAAAGTATTGCACACTATTCGATCATGAAATATAACACTATCCTATGCTGATAGTGAGGATATGTGACAAAGGGGCGGTACCACCTCTGCTAACTTAGAACCTATAGATGATGAGGTTTGAGCTACGTGAAGAGGATCCAAACATAAATATAGTGCTTAGAAGTGGAATCGTGAAAGGAGATGACAAGCGGAAACAACCAGAAGACAGTAAATTGGTTTGCAAAGCTTCGACAAAGGAGGTCGAGTTCGATTTGGAGTGCACATGTGAAACCTTCATGGAAGCTAAGAAGAGCTTCACTGAGGCCTCCACCTCAGGAAGCAAGGATAAGCCCGATAAGGAGATGGACCCTTCTATGCTCACAAAATTCCTGGAGACATGCATGAAGTTACTACATGATAATAAGGTTGTGAAGGGGTTAGAAGAGATCAACAATAGATGCACTAGAACCGCTCCAGGTGAGCCACACATAGTACAAAATATTGGCAAGCATAAGACAAGAACGGGACGGGAGATGAGACTAACCGCGTAGATAGGAGAGTATGAAATGGACTAGGTTATTTTGGACTTGGGGTCAGATGTGAACGTCCTACCAAAGAAGACTTGGGAAAAAATGGGGAGACCCGCGCTGCAATGGTCTCCAATTCAGCTAAGAAAGGCCAATTAGCAGAAGATCATCCCCATGGAGCAGCTAGAGGGGGTGACTGTGGATATTGAAGGTGCGAGCGCTGGCTGATTTTGAAGTAATAGAGATAGTGGACGACAACAACCCCTATCTTGCGCTCCTGGGAATTGACTAGGCTACTGATATGAATCGGATAATCAACCTAAATAAGTGAAAGATGATATTTGAGATGAAATCACTACACGTAATAGTACCCCTAGGTCTTGCTGAAGGCTTGTGCTATACTAAACCAGTCTGCGATTATGAGAGTAATGATGATTTGGACTGTGTCTATAAGATAATAGCACGAGACCAAGATTGGGTGAATCCCACTGCGGATGGATGAATTACATGGGATCGTGAGAGTTCCTGCACTTCAGACTCCGATGAAGAGTTAGAATGCTGGTAGAATCGGTTACATTAGGTGACTATGCTGAACTGAAACATGATGATCCGATCGCTATGCTGTGTGTCCTCAAAGGTAAGAAATATGCCTGCTTGTGATGGCTTGAATGAGGTAGATATCTTTTTGTATGCATTTGAAAGGGAAGTACAATAAAAGCAGGGCTTTCAGGCATTGGACTAGGCACTGCGCGCTATGACCGCAAGATGGTGGGATCTGCATAAAGGAAGCTTTAATGATTGGCGCAAATGTAGGAAGATGATGAGAACACAATTTGGGAAGCCTAAGATGCGAATGACAGACAATTATGATGGGTAGGATGATCCGCAATCGCATTTTGCCAAATGGGTTCAGGCTTATGGAGAAAAGCCCCAACCTGAATGGGTTCACTTGTTCTATCACAATTTGGATGTTGTCTCGATGAATAGGTACGTAGAAACAAAGCTCCACCATGGTACAGGTGAATGGGATATTGTGCGCAAGGGCTCTATAATGAAATTCATTTTCAAAGACGGGTTTGATTGTATCGATGAGGTGCTACAAGAAGTGAAAGCATCAATATTTAGGATACCACAGGATCCTTTGGACTTGATTCAACCTGAGTGGGTTACTCAGCTAAGTCACGCGCTGGAATGCTATAACGTGACTACTGAAGAAGAAGATGAGGATCCACAAAATTTTAATATTTTGGAAACAGAAGGTCACTGCGAGGTTAAAGGACTACAGACTGAGAACCCTGATATAACCGCGCCATTGAAAACGAAACAAGTAAACATTGGTACAGAGGTAGAACCCAAATTTGCGTAGATTGGAGACTACTAGGACAACGCGACGGTGGATAAGGTAGTTGAATTAATCTGCGAATACCAAGATTTATTTCCTAAAAAGTTTACAAAAATGAAGGGATAATCGGGGTCCTAGGTGTTATGAAGATCACATTAAATCCCGACGCAAATCCGGTTAAGTAAAGACTTTACTATCTCAATCTGAAGTATAAGGAGAAGGTCCACTTAGAGCTAGACAAGAAGCTCATGGCAGGCATCATTAAGCCTATGGAAGAATCTGACTGGGTAAGCCCAATGGTGGTACAGGAAAATAAGTAGAAGGATGAAATAAGGATATGCATGGATCTCAAAAAGTTGAATGACGCTTGTGTACATGATCCTTTCCCGACTCCGTTCACTAATGAAGTGTTGGACAATGTAGGTGGCCAGGAAGCATATTCCTTCACTGGTGGGTTCTTGGGATACAACCAGATCAAAATCACACCAGAAGATAGGAGCAAGACAACCTTCGCGACTGAGTGGGGTTATTTTCAATAAATTGTAATGCAATTTGGAGTGAAGAATGCACTTGCGATCTTCTCACATGTAGTTGTTGCTGCATTCAAGGAATTTATTCATAAGTTCCTGGAGGTATATTTTGATGACTAGATTGTGTTTGGGCTAGTAAAATGCCATGTAGCAAGCTTGCACTGATGCTAGATACCTATCGAAGATACTAGATCGCGATAAATCTAAAGAAGTGTCTATTTTGTGTTCCTTTTTGGACCCTCTCGGGGTATGTGGTTTACAGATAGGGACTGATGGTAGATCTCACAAAGATAGTGATGATATTGAACTTGGAAGCACTGAGAAGTGTGAAGCAGATGCGCACTACCCTGGGACATATGAGATATTACAGAAAGTTTATCAAAGGCTATGCCCAGATCATCGTGCCTATGGAAAAAGTGTTGAGGAAGGATGTCACATTCTACTGGAATGAGGACTATAATAAGAGCTAGGATATATTGAAAGAAAAGATGGTCACCGCATTAATTCTAGTCTTCCCAGATTAAAAGAAGGAGTTTCATGTACATGTCGAAGTGTCATGTATAACGCTGGGAGCAGTACTAAAACAGGTTGGCGGAGAAGGCTTGGACGATCCTATCACATTCGCAAGCCGAAGATTATGCAAAGCACTGAAGAACTATTCCACCACTGAGTGTGAATGGTTAACTATGGTGTATGCACTCCAGAAGTTTAGGCACTACTTGTTGGGAGGCCATTTTAAGATGTATACAGATGACTCCTCGCTAAAGTACCTGGTCAATAACCCTGTGTTGGGGGGAGAACCTACAGGTGGTTCTTGTTGTTCCGGGAATATGATTTTGAAGTTATTGTAAAGCCTAGACAACTGAACGTGGGACCAACCCATTTGTCGCGCATCGAAACAGGGGAGGAACCCACTTATTTGGAAGAAGGATTGCCTGATGTGCAACTATTTGCAGTGTGTGTCACAGATGGTCATCTTGAGGATATAATACATTGCCTAATGACAGGAACTGCATGGAAGGATACACTATCCAACAGAAGAAGGAATTAGCAGTGCACACAACATATTTCTTTGTCATTGCTGGACATATGTATAAAATGGGGCCTGATGAGATATTGCGACAGTATGTACCTGAGTTTGAAAGAATTAGCATCCTTGCAGATGCTCATGGGGGTGCCATGGGAGGAAATTATGTAGGAAGAACAACTGTGTAGAAGATTCTATGTGCAAGGTGGTGGTGTCCAACCCTCCATTAGGAATCAAAAGTGTATTTCAAGTCATGTGATGTGTGTCAAAGGACTAGAAGGCCATTGCAGAGGGATGATATGCCTTTGAATCCACAAATCACGTTGCAACCCTTTGAGAAGTGGGTGATATATTTTGTGGGACCCATTCAGCCCCAAGGAAAGACGGGAGCAAGGTACATTATCACCGTGATAGAGTATTTGACTCATTGGGTGGAGGCATAGCCTGTGAAGGATTGCACAAGTGAAACCGCTGTAAATTTCCTCTTTGAGCATGTATTGATGTGATTTGGATGTCCGAAGATCTTGATGAGTGATCATTGTACGCACTTCCTGAATGAGACGATCAATGCACTGACGGAGGAATTTTAGGTATACCATTAGAAGAGCACACCTTATTACCCGCGGGTTAACGGAATGGTGGAAGCATTCAATAAGGTGCTTGAAAACACACTGACCAAGGTTTGTAATGCTCAGTGAACTGATTGGGACCTACGCATACCTGCAGTACTATGGGCTTACCGAACGACATGCAAGAAGTTGACTGGACAAATCCCCTTTAGGCTTGTCTATGGTGTTGAAGCATAATTCCTATGGAATATATTGTGCCTAGTATGCGCATAGTGGTGCTCACAGGTATAACGGATTGTGAAGCCCTGGAGGAGAGGCTCGCATAACTAGATGAGCTCGAGGAAGAGATATTTTTAGCTGGATTTCACCAACAGGTCCAAAATCAGCGTGACAAGTCATGGCATGATCGACATATTAAGCTACGCACATTTAAGGTAAATGACCTGGTTTTGCTATATGACAGTAAGTTTGATAAATTTCCAGCAAAATTCATAATGCACCGGTTAGGGACCTATGTCATTAAGGAAATTACCAATGGAGAAGTGATACGGCTGGTCAAATTAAATGGAGAACCCTTCCCAGGAAAGGTGAATGGAAGTCACTTGAAGCCATACACCGGAGGTCTGGCCATGTGACTAAATGAAGGTAGCATAGTCTTAGTGCTCCAGGCAGCTGAAAGGAGGCATGAGACTATAAACTACACTACCCACATTGGGGAGTTGCGTGATTGAAGGATGGTGTTAGGCAAGGAAGTGTCACAGGGTTCGCGGCAACATGGAGGGAGCTGCGCTACCCAGGGAGAAACCGCACAGGTCAGCTGGAAAGTGACTGTTAAAGTCACTATTCATGATTTTACGGTAGAAGTGAGGCCAAATGGAGCGGGCAGTTGGCATTTAAGATGAAATTTGTGGCCTAGATCCTTGAAAATCTGCTACTAATCTGGCATTAATGAACTGAATTTGGGGGTAACGGTCGGATTTGAATTCAAAATGCCTTATAGATTACAAGTGATTGTCCAACAATAAACATTTGGCATTTAAGTATTGTTCTATTGAGCTCTCAAACACCCATGGACCAAGAATTCTTAAAGGATTTCAAGGAGACTCCCACATTTGCAAACTTGCCAGAGACGTCGCGAGCATTGTTAGAAAGTGTTATGTCAGCACCCATAGAAATTATAAATACCGATCAAGCAGTAGAGGAACTAACACAGGAAATGGAAAGAGAGGTAGAAGTAACTGCTCCAGAAGTGGACAAAGTATTGGTAGAGGTCCCTAAATCACCAAGAACTCCGAGACCGAAGCCAAACCCAACTAAGGAAACCGTGAAGGACAAGAAGGGCAAGCAGCCTCCGATACCGGTGCGTGCATCACCAAGGAGAAACCCACCAAAGCCCAATGCACAGGAGAAAGGAAAGGCCATAAACTTAGAACTAGAGGAGGAGGACATTGAAGACATCCCGATAGACGATGAGGATGTGGGAGCTGAAGTGGAGGAGGTTGAAGCCTAGGGTGTGGACGCTATTACTCAGTTGTAAGAGTATGTCCCTCCACACAAGTGTAAGACCAAGATACTGAAGGAAATTGATGAGAGCAAGACTCCCCTTCAAACCCCTCTTCTACCAGATGAAATTGTTTTCGACAGTCCATGCTTGGCACGAGTGCCACTGCTGAAAATTGAAGACTAGGACTTGGTGGACCACGAAACGTTGCCACACCTAGTGACCGAGTAGTTGATGCACTGCATCATTGATATGAATACAGGAATGACCACGTTGGAGCCACAAAGGTGGCTCAAGGGAGTAGAAAAGGCAGGGTTGCTCAACCTGCTCTGGGTACTACACTACAACTGCACCTCGGTGACAGTTTTGGTCATCAAGAAGCTACTATTCTTGGTGCATGATGGGTGTCTGTGGCTGGAGTAATCGATACCCATCACAGATAGGTTGATTCATTGAATAACATGAATACCATACACTGGAGAGAATCAATTTATGATCTTTGGTGGAAAGGGTGGCGAGCAGGCTCTCGTAGAATCAATGAAGGAAAAATTTAAACCGGTGAAGAAGCTCTGTGGGTACACCATATCCAGCCTCTGCGACACCTTTGTGAAGGTAGCCACGCAGATCCTCACAAGGAAAGTAATGACGAAGTGTTGCACCTATGCAGTGTCAGCGCATGTCGTTATGCTCACGGCACAGTGCATTGAAGGATTCCAGTTCAACTGGTTGGACTACCTTCACAGAGAGCTCCTGAAAAATTGTCGTGAAGTACAAGAGCTCAACAAGACATTCCACTATGCATGGATATTGCTGTCAATTGTGCTGATAGCATGGGAGATACTAGAGGATAGCCAACTCCCTTTGACTGTGCCAGACCTCCCTGAAGCAGTGAAGTACGCTTCATTGTGGGCAACCAAGGATACGCAACGAGTCATGGATAGTAATATCTTCTGGATCTTGATGGAGATGAACATCAGGATGGCCATCAATCAAAAATGGTGTATGCCAACAGTGTACGCCAACATGCAGGGATACGTTGAGTTCAAAGCTGGCTTCCATCGAGTATCCATCAGGGCGCAGAAGGACCCTGTGAAAAAATGGTACGACTTGCCGTATATGGCCACGGATGACGCCATTGATGCGATGCTTGATCAATGGCCGGTTGAGTGGTGTACTGCCACAAACTTGGTGGCAGGCAGGAGCAAGTCCGTTGTGCAAAAGAAGAAGAAGAAGGCCAAGCTTAAGATGGCACAACTAGCCAAGAAAAGGAAAAAGGAGGTCATTGATAAGGCCCAGGCAGAGCACGAGGCCACACAACAAACAAGAAATCAGATAAGTGGGATAGAGTGGGGCTCTGACAAAGGCGTGAGGTTGCCTTCACCTGAGACAAAACAACACGGTGCGAACCATCAGGAGACGTCCGCCTGCATCAAGTGCCCAAGAGAGCTAGAGAAGGGAGGGTCTAGGAAGAAATCAAAGGCGACTAAGACCTCGCTAGACCCCATCACATTAACAAAGGGAAATTTACATGATATTGATGACAAAGTCAGGGATGTCACTACGGAGGACCTGCAACAATTCGAACAACAACAATAGATCATCCTGGGGGCTATCTAGATAGGATTGGAAGAATTCTAGACCCGTGCATCGCAAACTAGCATGGTGTCTATCACCTTGGCTATCGGCACATCAGAGGCTATTGATATCCTGCACACGAAGGCTTCTAGTGCACTAGTGCTTCCGGATAGAGCACTGACCATAGAGAATGAGGCTAACAGGACCACTGTCAGTGCCCTAAAGTGATTAGGGTTGAACCTGGTAGCGCTCCCACGTGAAGCACTGCACCTCTTGTAGGATGGAGTAATTGCATAACTTAGGGCCCGAGAGCACTGCGCCCTCCTGGTGATCAACGAACAAGGGATCAACAACGAGTAGATTGGCCCTACATAGAAATGTTTCCATCACTGTTGAGATCGAGGTGACCAATTAGAGCAAGAAAATTATGCAGTTTGTGGAGGAGGCATGCCGAATGGTCCTAGAGTTGGCCATTCTAGAGGAGGAACTAGTCGAGGTACGCATCCACAAGTTGGCCACAGGGATGCGTGACACTCGGACTAAGTTGGTGCGGGTTCAGTTGGAATTGAACCTACAAATTATAAAGCTACAGTTGAGGGCCCAACCTTAAAGTCCACCAGAAGTGAAGGAACAATGGGCGATTGTTGTCACATAAGTGTAGCAGTGGTGGATAGTGCAGTAGTAGACTACATGTAGTTGTTTGAACAGTCATTTGAGGTCCTGACAAGCTTGCAGGAGGACCCCAAGATCCAGAGGCTAGAAACGAAGGCACGTGAGCTACAACAACGCCATGATGAGGTTAATGGCACAACGTGAACTGTCACACTGGCATAGAGACTATCCAAGCTGCACGATGCCAAGAAGCTGAAAGAACAGGTGGATGTCGTGTTGTACAAGGAAGAAGTGGCGAAGGCGAGACTGAAGCTCTAATTGGAGGAATCTTACGTAGTCACAAGAAATATTGAAGGCAAGCTTGCTACCATGCAGGAAATGCAACAAAGGCTTCAGGCTGACATCGTACGAGCAGTGACCGAGCAGATAATGGAAGACGTGAAGCAGACGGCAGCTCAGTGCATAGCCGAGGTAGTGGTCATACGAGTCGAGCTAGAAGGGATTCACTCAAATATCTCCATGCCTACCGAGTGACTCAAGGGTGAGTTGTGATATTTGTGTTGGGGGCCTGTTGGGAACAAGATCCCCTAAGAACAAGTTTGGGGCTAAAAGGCCATGTTTTGGTTAAATTTTGTAATAAAATTGTAAAGACTTCGCATTTTGTGGTCGCAGAGTGTGAAGGTGTCATAAGTCATAAAGGGTTGTCTGCCTTTAGTTTTGTAAAGTAAATTTGGTTGTAAGAGATCTACCCATGGTCCGCGGACCATGGGATTGTATAAAAAGAGTTAATCTCTAAGTAGTTAAAAAGATCAATCAGGTAAGATATTCGTAGCTCTAAAGTAAGAAGTCTAAGTCTTGGGTCGTAGCATAGGTAGAGGCTCTGCAGCTGAGTGCGCAGAGGCCTAGGGTAGAAGTCCGCAGCTGAGTGCACGGACCCCTGTAGCTATGTGCGCAGGGTGAATAAAGTCTGTAATTACTTTGAAGATATCAATAAAGAGAGATATTCTGTAATTTTTGTGTCTTTGTTCTATTAATGCATCTTGTCGTCTTATGTATGAATTTCCTTTATTATGCTTATATGATGCATGAATGAATGTAACCACATTGGAAAAATGAACGCAATTAGGAATATCTGTTTACGTGGTGTTAACTATAATTGTTTAAGAAAGATAATCAAGTCACTTACATTAATTGGGAAATTTGCACGATACGCTGCCAGAGCAACACAAAAGTACCTGAGTAGTAGGATAGGGCTACGCGAAGGTCGATCGTACCCGTTCGCGAAGGTATTGAAGGGTGGAATAAGGGGCTAGTCTGGCACGCCCTAGAGCTAAGTGACCCACGCGAAGGTAGGGATAAAGGGAATTATCGACATCACAACCATCTCAGGGTGCGGAAACTTGGTTCCAGCATCCCTCCATATTGCTTCAGGTGAGACTTTGGTCCATAATCTGCAGGTTGATGCTTAAAGGGCCAGTAGTGTAGGGATTTGTTTGGCTAATTAACGCTGAACCTGGGTCAGGCCTCCTGAAGCCAACACAATATTAACGAAAAATGAATTTCTTGTTGTCATATTTTCAATTAACAAGTTCAGGCATTACATAATTGGCTACCCTATATTTGTGTATATGATCCACTAAGCTATCAAGTATTTAGCTAATAAACCTATCACCCGTGCATGAGTTATTTTATGGTTGTTATTAATGCAATAATTTGATATTACAATTATTGATAAACCTGTAAAGATAACGTAGTTGAAAATATTTTATCTAGGATTTTTGTAAATACTAACAATTCTCTCGTAGAAGACAAATTTTTGGATGAGATTTTGTTTGCAATTTCCACCCATACACCCTGGTATATGGAGATTGCAAACTACCTTGCTATAGGAAAATTGCCAAGTCATGTTTCTCCGTGAGAAAGACATAAGATAATTCAAAAAAGTACCAATTTCTCATGGATAAATGACTACCAATTCACATGGGGGTTGATAAGACAATATGCAGATGCGTGAGGGAGGACAATGTCCAATATATTCTCAAGGCCTATCACAATGGCCCCTGTGGTGGCCATTTTTTAGATAAATGAACACGCCATAAAGTGTTGTGTATGGGTTATTATTAGCCCACTATATTCCAAGATGCCAAGAAATATGTTATAGGATGCGATAAATTCCATAGGATGGGCTAAACCAATCCTCCATCACATAAAAAATATTATATCCTAGTTTTCACCGGCTACGTGACCAAATGGGTTGAGGCAAGAGGACTATAAAAAGCCACATAACAAGTTGTTATTGAATTTTTATATGAAGAAATATTAATTTGATATGGAGTACCAAAGGAAGTAGTCACTAATGGCGAAGCCTTAGTTTAGAGGCAATAAAATCAAGGCACTTCTTAATAAATATAAAGTTCAACATTTAGTGACTTCACATAGGTAGGTCAAAAGCACTAGTAAAGTACTGGAGAATATCCTCACTAAAAAAATAACTAGTCATCTTCATGATTGGGTTTATCAACTTCCCGAAGCCTTATGGGATTACAGGAAAATGTGGAAAAGCACGACAAGATTTTTCTCCATTTGAGATAGTGTATGGGAAGTTACCCATGTTTCCCATTGAATTCAAAATCAACATACTCTATATTGCAATATGAGTTGGTTTGTATTTATCAACAACATACAAGCATCCATTAGAAGAACTTCATGAGATGATGAAATTTCCTTGGTTGAATTAAAACATACACATCTTATGTAGCAACAAAGATCCTAATGGCATGATCAACTGATCAATAATAAGCTATTCCAACCTAGGGATTTGGTCCTTCTATATGATTCCCAATTTAAGGAATTCAAGGGAAAATTGCACACTATATGGCTAGGCTCATATGAGATAGACATAATATTCAATAATGGGGCTATCAAACTGGTGACCATAAATGGAAAATGTACCCCTTTACTTGTTAATGCGTATCAACTCCACTTGTATCATCTTCCAACTTCAAAGGACTCATTCATCAAGAAATTTGTTGCCAATCTTTGATTAAAATTCTTCCCGAGGGAAAGTGGTCCTCCACCTCTAAACCTCCACCATAATATTAAAAGAAAAAATCCAACTGTGATAACTGATAAGAATGCAATTAGATAATTGACAAGTGAAAACTAGCTTGTTGGTGTTTTCTATTTTATATAAATAATAATAATAATAATAATAATAATAATAATATAAAAATTTTAAATGTGAAAAAATTCCTAGGAGTGTAGTTAGAAAAATGATAGGTGAAAACTAACTTGTTGGCACTTTGGAAAAAAAGATATCTCTCTTAATCATTTAACTTCAAATAATTTTTATATTTTACCTTGTTATTTTCTTTCAAAAAACTTTTTTGTGATCTTTTACGAGAGAATTTCTGACACTTTTCAAGTAACAACATCATTAGTTGTTGATACTGGTCAAGTAAGAAACATCATCAGTAGTTGATACTTGTCAAGTAAATAACATTCTTAGGTTCCTATGCTTGTCAGGTTAGATCATTGTCAGTTGTCAACATTTATTAAACACCAAAATCATCAAAATAATTATTGATCTCACTATTTTATCAGGAACCCCACTAATTTTACCACTAACGTTTCTGCACTCCAGACACCACACACCAAAATTATTACAATTTTCCATGTGATCAACCATCAATCGTAAAAATTCCGCCTCACTTATGGTAAGATCAAATCAAGTATGAGATTGTTTGAAATTTATTTATTACTTTGAATAAATATGATTTATGACTTTCCTATCACCTATCCCCACCCATGAATGTGGTTGTTCAAATGCTTCAATTTGGGGGGGGGGGGGGTGGAATTAGCCACCCTCGATTACTGTACCTTACACTACTCATTATAATAACTGATTAAAATATGCCATACTCACCCAATTCAATTGGAAACTTATTAAATTTAGAAAAATAAACAACATTACCCCCCCATGGTCTGCATGTGCAACCAAGTAACAGTATCAACTTCAGTTGCTGGTAATTAGACCAAATACAGTTTGTAGAATGGGAGGATCAATGGTCCACCTTGAACCAAATAATATGGCACATTTGCAAGGGAATTGAGCAATTAATCAAGTGTTACGAAATTTAAGTTGGATGGTATACTTCAAAAAGTTATAAGGCTTCGATGCAAGACCTACATAACAATTTGCCCAGAACTTGGATGATGAAAAATATATAGTCAAAGGAATTATTGTTGCAGTAACAAAAGAAGAAATAATAAGGGTGACAAGGTTTCCTTAGCAAGGAGAATGTTGGTTTGGTAGAAGGATTTCATTGCCTTGAGAAACAAAGAAATTCACCAAGCAAGGAAAATCCTACAACCATGTGGAAAAGGATATGCATGGGATTCCTTGCTAGATGTTTGGAAGGCTATATCCCTCTTCATCTAGAATTATTTGACATGCAAAGGATGGTACAAAGTAATATTTGCTTACCATCTAAAATTATTATCTCACTTATGACATATTGCCTTGTTTAACATTCCATATTTCCTATTGAAAACACTACAACATATGGCTCGTGTTGTGGGGGGTGTGAAGCACCCCAAAGAGATAATTACAAATCACTGGTTAGTTAAAATTCTAGTCGTTGACACCCTAAGGAATACTCATTAAAAATGGAGGTGATTCTTAGAAGTGTCAGATGAACTAGTGGGGGGAAGCAAGGTGAAGAAGGGACAAGAGAAACTATTGAGTCTATGCAAAGTGAGGAAGGATTTTGTGATTATAATGATGATCTCAAGGAGGTTGAAGGTGAATAGGAGTCTGATGAGCCCATCTCGCCAACTTTGGAGGAAAATGAGGGGAACAAGGAAGTAACACTCCATATGAAGAATGTTAATTGCCTAAAACCAAT
This sequence comes from Pinus taeda, assembly GCA_000404065.3. Lineage (NCBI taxonomy): Eukaryota > Viridiplantae > Streptophyta > Pinopsida > Pinales > Pinaceae > Pinus > Pinus taeda. The sequence continues at coordinate 200,341 of APFE030587412.1, read as the reverse complement.
GAAACACTAGATGTGATTCCAATCATTCCTCATAAGAGAAAAAAGTATGATGAATATTTTGTTACATTTTTACCCAGGAGGAGAATATGGTTGATGAAAATTGAATAAGACAAAGCACATTAAGTCATATCATTAGTGTCGAGAAAATGGGATGTTGAGCCTACTCCACGAGAACCAGGTATCAACCGAATTGATGAAATTGACAAGGAAATTGCCGCATAATTGGTGATATAATGGACAATTTAGTTGCAACACAATAACCAACTACAATTAAGAATGAGGTGTTGATTACACAAGAACCCGATAAAATTTTAGAAGCTGATATTATAGTTGTTACACAAAAAATAGCTACAAAAAATCCAACCAACATTAAGGATGTCGTAAATATAAAGAAGGAATATGAAATTGACATTGTTGCTATCACACAAGAACCAACTATAGTAAAAGGTAGTGAAGAAAGTAACATTAGTTGCCCCATAAGAACTAGATACATTGGAAAATATTGAAGAAATTTACACTGTAGCTGCTCCACAATAACCAACTAGAGGGCTAAAAATAATAAAGGATTTCAAACCATAGTTTCTCCAAAAGAACCAACTATAGAAGAAAGTGACGTGCCAATTACACAAGAACCTAATGTGAATGAGAATATTGATGCTACAACTATGACACAGGGGACAACTAAAGTAACACCTATTGACATTGAGGTTTTTGTCAATTTTATGAGTGAAAGAGGGGAATCTAGTGTGAAGAATGCTATAAAGACTGAGAATAAATCCTTTGTCCTAATTAGGTAAATAGTAAAATTAAAAAGGGGAAATGGGAGGTTGAAGTAGATGATTAGTACAATAAAGAACCAATTGAGGAAGCGACTAAGGGAAACAAAGTAGAAACATATCGGTTAAAAAGGAAAAAGAAAGGAAAGGAATCCAATAACTTGTAGGATGTAAGCCTTAGGAAACAAAATTTAGGGAGACATTTACAAAGACAAAAACATATAAGAAGGAAATTGGAGCTTCAACTCCTAGAAATCCATCTTCTATATTCGTGCAAGTAGAATGTGATGAATGGAACACACTTGAAATATCCTATCAAAAAGGAACTATTATTTTGGAAGAGCATAAAAAAATTATCCAAGCTATGAAAAGGAGAAGAGTAGTTGATTTGAATCTCTACAATATGGAGAATAGACAATGGAAGGAGGATTTGGCAAAGTAGTAGGCTTCATAAGAATAAGTGAAAGAATTAAAGAAATAAAAGCAATAAATAGAGTCACTTGTCGAAGAATTATTAAATTGTCGGCTAACATCTCCACTATATGCCATGTTTTTACAAGAACAATTTATTTATTTTAAGATTACAACTATTATTGAAGATAGGCCTTATCAATTTCCATATGCAAAAACCTTCCAGAAGGAATTTTATTAGCTTAATATAGCCACACAACATTATTTATGTGAATTTTATTTTCATGATTTCATTCTTCCATATGAAACAAATTTCAATCCCATATCCTATATAAGATATATTTAGTTGAGGGCCTTTGTGTCCCACCTCATGCACCGAGTTAAGTGGAAAGTTTCTTAGGAGAATGTAGAATGAGCTCAAGCCACCTATGAAATAAGGCTCTAACATGAGATTGGAGTTATATTCATTGGATATTAAAACTATATATCCTTTTGGGTATGAAAATATCCTAAGATCCATGGGCCACTTGAATAGATATTTGTAATGTATAGAACAAAGGGGTTCCCACTGGATCAGCCTGAAATTTTATTTTCATTTGATTTTCTACCCTTATATAGGTATAGTCCAATGTATGAGCTTAAAAAAATAGATCAGTTTTGGGGAGAAAAGGTCAGGCTGTTAGCAAGATTTAGGGAACAAAGAGAAGATACATTAGGGGCTTATCAACTCTACATTTTTCATTAAACAAACTCAAGGGAAAACAAGGACCTCAATTGAATTTGGTTGCATTGGGATATGAAACAGAGCAAGTTGGGGGGATATGTTGAGCCCATGAATTGCACCCTTTGTTATCCATTTAGCTTATCTTGAAACTATCCTGATTTTCCTATGTTATCCTTTACCTGATGATGTTTTGTTTGTAATTCATATTTTGACCAAGGAAAAACATTGTTTACAAATCATATTATTTAAGTGATAATATAGAATCATTAAATAGTTTCCACCTAGTTCTAGAATACTTATGTGATAATTTGGAAAAGTGCATTTGATTGGTTAGAGACAAATGGCACCAACTCAAGGGATGTACACTATCACATGATTTCTTTTGGTATGTTGTTACTTATGAAACCATGATGTATCGTGTTAGCACTTCGTAGTTTTCCTAGGCTAAAAAGGAAACTATAGAGGTAACCACAAACCACTTTTAAAGCTAGGATATAGCCCTTCCAGCTTCAGAGAGGGCTCTCTTTGTATGATTTTAATTTTATTGTTCATATCTTAGGCTAGATATGAAAGGTCAAGATAGGTTTTTTCAAAGTTTTGGTTGTAGAATGAAAGAAAATTCCATTGGGCATGGAGTCATAAAAAAATCTTTAGTAATCAGTCACAAATAAATAGAGTAGCTAAATAGGGCAATGTAGGAAAACTCCTTGATCTCGTGAATATGTGTAGTATGGATAAGATGAACATAAAGTAAGAATCAATTAAATATAAATCATACTTAAATGAATTTTATAGTTAATCTCATAAGGAAAACATTGAGATTGTTTAAACAATCCCGAGCAGAGTATTGGAAGTAAATTAAGACCATAATATTCTTGTAACAATCAGGAAAGAACATCCATATGAAAACTTAGAAAGAAAAACAAATTAACGGAGACGAAACATCACCATTTATTTCACACCAGAATCCCGAAATAATACTGCCTCTATATTCCTAAATTGATTACTTCAAAATAAAGTTCATAGTTTACAATCGAAGAACGATCTTCTCTTTTACATAATCCAACCCTTTCTAAATATTTTTACAAAATACTTATAAAGTCCATCTTCGACTAAATTTTGACTTCAAAATAAAATTATTTACAAAATAATATCTACCAAAAAATGTAGATATGTAAAAAAATAGAACTAAATGATAGCAATGATGGACTAATTCAAATGTTTTGTTTACACTTTAAGGAGTGTTGTTGTTGACTGTAGCTACATTTTTTCTTCTTCTGTTTGACCTCTCCTAATCTATAGGATTTCTGTTTGATTTCACTCAACAAGATCCAACAATTTATTGCATTATTTTTCACTAGGAATAGAGAAATTCACCATACTTCGAAACCTTTCCTCTAATTTTTTGTATGTTTGAAAAGTTGGCTTATTGGGAAATAATGATGGACTTCATGTTGAATGTAGATGTCATATTGTAGGCCTTCTAGGAAATCTTCTCCGGTTATTGTTCCTTTCACTTTGTTGAATTTTGATATATCTACAGCTATGTTGCACCACTGGTCTTGATGGTTCTCTAATGGAATTAATTTTCCATTAGAGGCTTTCAAAGTTAGAAGCCCTTTCTCCTACAATAAATCAAACTTTATATTAAATATTTTCACCTATAGTTCTAACTCTTTGCATTTTTTTCTAGTTGTTTCATAAGGTTCTTCTTTTTCAAAACTCTCTTTACTTCCATGATTGTGCCTATTCTGTCTTGAATCTATAGTTCTTCAAGCTAATCCTTAGTCTTGGAGTTCAACATCTTGATAATTATGTGTGCTTCTATTGATCTGTGTTCAATTTCAACCTTTTTTTTGTTCAACTGGTGCTTTGACATTATGTACTAGTTCCTCCTGCTCAAATATAATCTGAAATGATGGCCACAACTCTGTAATAATTGCATTAATGTTATGTCATATACTTTTCTTGGCCTTTGCCAACATCTGGGTTGTCAAATATTGATTTTCATACTTTGCAATTTGTTTAGTCAACTTAATTTTTTTTTGCATTTATGCTAAATATGAATTGTTAGCCTTGATTTTATTTTCCTCCATTCTTCTCAATGATGCTATCAACCTCTCATTTTCTTGTTTAGTTAGTTATAAATCTTCCAAATCTTTTACTAAGTTTTCAAAAGAATTTGTAGTGGATGTTTCAGCCCTTGCTGTTGAAGTTGTTGGTGATATTTTTTGTACCATTTATTGTGTTCATGTACTTGTAGCTGCCAACATTTCATTTTTTTTCGAAAGTGCCTCCATGTCTATCTCCTTTTTTTGAATTTGAACATTATGTTCAACTATCAAACTGAACAAATTTTCCTTCCCCGTCTCCAGCTGAGTGATTTCTTTGATCTGTGGATGCTCTTTGGTTAGAACCTTGAGATGCTTTCTCAGATCTTGAATATCACCATTTTTATTTTTGACCATCTCCTCAACTGCTTTGATGTCACTAGGATCATATCCTAGTTTAATTACCAAATCTTCAAGAGCTCTGGTTCTGGTGTCTTTGGCCAAGGATGACATTTGTTCTATCTTTAAATGTGAATGCATGTTTTTTAGAGAGGCCTACAACTTGGAGGCTGCCATGGCTGAACTTTTTAGTGTTAAGTATGTCACTTCACCATCTTGTTTGTGCAAATCAATCTGGTTGATTGCATGAATCTTCTTGGAATCAAAAGAAAAGAAAAACACTTTATATTCTTCTACACCTTTAGGGACTGGAACTGTAGGTTCCAAGAATACTAATTGGAATTGTACCTTCTCTGTGTCAAGTGCATACAACAACCTGTGCTGAGTAGTAGAATTCGGCTTCCAAAATTTTGTGTATATAGTAGCCTTCAATGCTTCATTCTTATTCTTAATCTACCTATACCTGGAAAAAAAGTTTCTTTGTGTTGCAATTTGGGATGTAGAAGGCACAGGTGACTCGATTGTCTCTTAAACATATGGAAATGAAGTGGTGGGAAGACCTATTAAAACAACTGTAGATTGCTCCTATGAGCCCTTTTTGTTTGATGATTCCTCTTGAATATTTATTATTTGAGTATCACTTTTAGTATCAGTCTTAGTATTTGTCCTTGGATCTGTCTTCTTTCTCCTCTTGAAAACCCGAAATTTTGTAGCTTGAGAACCTAAATCTGTAGGAGACATGCTTTCCCTTGATCTCTTAGCTTCTTTGTCATTTGAAATAGGAGTTTGTAGGGATGTCTGACTACTAATTTTCTCTTCCTCCTCTTGGAGTGTATTCTCTATCCACCCTTCTTGATTGTCATACTTCTCTAATTCTAGTCTGGGTTTATGTGCATACGATGTGGTCTTCTGCTCAACTTTCAATTTTTAAATTATCTCTAATGGATCATATGACCATGTGAAACTCAACTTGAAATTAATCTTCTTTAGTAACTCATCTGCTTCCTTTGTTGTTTCTCTAGTGTTGATGATGTAAGGACCAATATGTTCCTTTACTTTAAATTGTGCTTTCTTCTTTCTTGACACAAAATGTAGGTCATCCATATTTAATATTTTCCTGATATACTCCAAGGAAAAAATTCTAACTAGTACAAAAAGAAACCTGTAGGGAGAGAGTTCACATCCATAAATTCAAATTTCTCTATAATTCTAGTAAAGATACTCGTCTCCAACCTTGGCTTGTTTTGTAAGATGCATAACTCTTTTGATCTCTGGTGAAATCCTTGGTAGAACATTGCTACTAAGAAGACACAAGGATACATGAAAAAACTGATATACAAAATTGCTAAATGAATATTCTTCTTTATTTTTTCTGACTAAGGAATTCTAGTGAATAACTAATATTGGTCTTCCCTGTTCATCCACCTTTTGCAACTAAAATTTGAACCTATATTCTTGATAGAACACCATCAAATATACAAGGATTGATTGGTGTTTGAATGCACCTTCAATGGTAAAATTCAGAAATTGATCATGTATAACATTTGATAGGTATTGGTTATAGTTAAAAATTATTGATGGCTTATGACCAATTGAAAACATTGACAGAAACCTAACACTACATCTACCCATCAATCTGTGGGATAACCTAATAGGCAAGTAACCATAGAAATAACCTGCCTTGACATTTTAGGGGAAATAGAAGCATAATATGGGGGATTATGTCTAGGCAATTCAAAATTATCAGGTAGAAAAGAATCAAAGATATGGGCTCGTTGAGAGAAGGTAATATTATAGTATATTTCCATGAGTGAATTAGTGGAAAATGGATGTAAGGGAGATTGGGGATTAATTTGAAGAGCTCGACATATGGCTTCTGGTGCAATTGCGAATAGGATTTCGTTATTTTGGGTGATTACAATTTGCTAGGTAGGGAGATACCTAAGATGACACCATGTAACGAATTCCTGGAAAACTTGAGTCTGGGGAAAAATAAACTGAGGTAAGAATGAATCCCAGATACTCAATTCATCATTGTTATCTAGATATTTTTGATTTTCCCAGTTATGAAACTCATACAAGTTGAACTCACGTTGGGTTTCTGCTATTTTATACTATGTTTCGACCAAAGGGAATTCATCTAGATTATGAACAGGAGGCAAAATAGGACTCTTGACAACCATTTTCACCTTTCCTTTATGAGAAGACATATTCAATTGTAATGGAAGCCTTAGAAACACAATATTACCATACTGTAATTAATCGGTTACAAGAGGGGAATGCTACTGCAAAGAGCGTTGGCACACTTGAAAACCTTTGGGTCTTAACCAGCATATGAGATTTTTAAAGGGTGATACGAGATTTTTAAAGCAAGCAACGGGGGGGGGGGGGGGGGGTAGTGGTGATTAATGGAAAAATTATCATTTTGGAACATCGAATTAAAGGAATTATACATTGGTGGGCAAAATTTAATAACCAATGATACTATTACGTGGGTGGTTTAATGGTTAACAGGTAGCATGTTAGATGGAGCGAGAGAAGGCAGTAGCAAGCGGTGGTTTTCGAAGAGGGGGGGATGCAAGCTACTACGTAGTAAAGCGGGGAGGCCCCTGAAATTGTTCTAGAGCTGCCACATAGCTTTCGGTAGTTTTTATAAACCATATTTCAGACCCTCCCTCGTTAAGTCCTGAAAGCTTGGGG